>JACGDI010005464.1:305402-329150 GCA_014898725.1 Jacaranda copaia | reverse complement strand
TAAATATTATGTATATCTTATTATTATTCTTATAATAAAAAAATTACTCAATTCTATTTTCACCCCAAAAATTCAATTAAAAAGTGTTGATTTTACTACTACAGTAAAAAAATCTCCCCCAAAGTATAAACAAGCATACCAAATTTTCCTAAAATAAATTTTTAATTATTTCCCAAAATATAACCAAAAATTCATTATATTCCCCGACACAACTTTCACATTCTCTGATTCCAATTTCAATATTCATTCTTCCAAAATAAATATTAAAATCACATAAAAAAAATATAACCAAATATTGCCATAACATTTTAATATGCTCACATATATATATATATATTATATATACATATATACTATATATATGCATATGTATATACATATATATACATACACATACATATCACACCCACCCCACCCCCAATCCCACCACCATCGGACCTCCCCACCCCACCCCTTTGACCAAGGACCCAGTTGCTGAGCCAAGCAACTCCTAGCTACAGCGACCGCCTGGACAGGCACCATGGCCAACAGAGCTGGCCATGAGATAAGGGGTAGGGGGTTTGGGTCTTTTTTTTTTTACTTTTGATATATTTATGCATTTATTTCTATGTATATATAAACATGCCAACATGGCAAGTAGATTTCCTCCAACAAGGTGCCAACTCAACTGAAAATTGCCAACTCAGCAAAATCCCCAAATTCAACAAACTCCGGCACACCCCGGTAGCAATTCCAGCCACTTTTTAAAATTTCGGCGATTTTCGGACCAAATATGCAAATATTTGTAAACATACAGGACTAAATCTGATATTACATAACATACAGGACAAAATTGAAAGTTAGGAAATCTTATAGGACAAAAAAAGTTTTTTTTCCTTTTGCAACCTATAAGGAGGTTGAGGATAAAAATTTGTACATGGGAAATTCCTCAAGCTCCAAGGTGCATGGAGCTAGAAAAATAATATTGAAAATGACCTTCGAGAAAGAGTTGACTCTGAGTAACGTGCTCTAGGTGCCAAAGAATAGAAGGAATTTAGTGTTAGGGCCAATGTTAAGTAGGAATGGATTTAAAATGGTCTTTGATTTCCACGAGTTTGTACTTACTAAAAATAGAATACTTGTCAATAAAAGTTATTTGTGCGATGGTCTTTTTAAGATGAATGTGATGACCATTATACCAAAAAATAGACCAAGTATTGATTCTAATAATAAAATAAACTCTTCCTACTTGCTTGAGTCATCTAATTTATGGCATCATAGATTAGGACATGTTAATTACAAATCAATCTCTAAACTTGTAAACATTAGCCTATTACCAAAATTAAATCTTGACTTAAAATTAAAATGTAAAATTTGCATTGAGGCAAAAATAAAAAAAAAAATTCCTTTTAAGTCATTGAGAGAAGCACTAAACAATTAGATTTAATTGACATTGATATATGTGATTTAAAAATGGTGCAATCTAGAGGTGGAAAGAAATATGTTATAACTTTTATTGATGATTGCATTAGGTATTGCTATGTTTATTTACTTTCAAGTAAAGATGAGGCTTTGGAAGGATTTAAACAATATAAAAGCGAACTTGAGAATCAACTTGGGAGGAAATAAAAACTCTTTGAAGTGATAGAGGAGAGTAATATGTTTACCAATTTGAAGAGTTTTACATAGAACATGAAATAATTCATGAAATGATAGCTCCATATGCACCTCAATCAAATGGCATTACAAAATGTAAAAATAGAACGTTGAAAGAAATGAAGAACGCTTTGTTAATAAATGCAGGAGCACCTCAAAACATGTGATGAGAAGCAGTATTAACTGCAAACCACATACTTAATAATTTACCTCATAAGAAAGTAGGAAAGCCACCTTATGAAGCTTGGAAAGGTCATCCACCTTCCTACCAATGTCTTCAAGTGTGGGAGTGTCTAGGTAAGGTAAGAGTCCCACCTCCAAAAATGGTCAAGATATGACCTAAAATAATTGATGGAATCTTTATTGGGTATGCACAACATAGTGCAATATATAGATTCCTTATATATAAATTCGACACAGATGATATTCATGTTAATGCTATTATTGAGTCAAGAAATGCAAGTTTCCTTGAGGATGTGTTTCCTTTGAAAAAGGAAGAAGGACAAATCTTAATTAAAAGACCTCGATAAATTCAAGAATTAGACAAAGAGAAAAATGAACTTAGACATAGCAAGAGGGCTAGAACGCCTAAATTATTTGGACCTGATTTCTTGACTTACATGCTAGAAAGTGAACCACAAACTTCTACTAAGGCTATGACAACACCAGAAGCTCCATTATGGAGAGAAGTGGTAAATAGCGAAATTCAGTCCATCACGTAAAACCACACGTGGGAATTGGTGAATCTTCCTCCTAAAAATAAACCTGTAGAATGTAAATGGATTTTCAAGAAGAAGATGAAAGCAAATGGTACAATAGATAAATATAAGGCAAGATTAGTGGTCAAAGGATATAGATAAAAATAAGGTCTCGACTACTTTGACACTTATTAACCAGTGACTAAGATAACATCCATTAGATTATTGATTGCATTTGCAACTATCAATAATCTTGAAATTCATCAAATGGACGTTAAAACAGCCTTTTTACATGAAGATTTAGATGAGGAAATCTAATGGAACAACCAGAAGGGTCTATTGTTCCAAGACAAGAGAAGAAGGTTTGTAAATTAGTTAAGTCGTTATATTGCTTAAAACAAGCACCAAAGCAATTGCACATAAAATTTGACCAAGTCATGCTTACCAATGGCTTTAGGATCAATGAGTGCGATAGATGTGTATACGTCAAGGGCACCGCTTCTAAGTACGTCATTGTGTGCCTATACATAGACAATATGCTAATTATGGGAAGCAACAATGATGTAATCCAAGAGACGAAAAAGCTATTAAGCAACAAATTTGACATAAAAGATATAGGAGTAGCATATGTAATCCTTGGAATAAAAATTATAAAAACATCCCATAGGTTGGCACTAACACAATCTCATTATATAAAGAAAGTGTTACAAAAGTTCTTGAGACAAGAACATGGACCTGCGAAAACTGCCATAGATGCAAATCAACAACTTACCAAAAATAAAGGTGAGTTAAAGGCTCAACTAGAGTATACACGTATAATTGGAAGCCTCATGTATATCATGAATTGTAAAAGACCTGATTTAGCATATGTTGTGGGCAAGCTAAGTAAATTTACTAGCAACCCAAGTTAAGAACATTGGACTTCATTAATTAGAGTCTTAAGGTACTTGAAATATACCTTAAGTTATGGGTTGTATTATACAAGATATTGGGTTGTAATTGAAGGTTATAGCGATGTTAATTGGATATTAGACTCCAATGAAACTAAGTCCACAAGTGGATATGTTTTCACTTTAGGATGAGAAGCTCTCCTATAGATATCCTCCAAACAAAACCTACATAGCTAAGTCAACTATGGAATCTGAGTTCATAGTGTTGGACAAGGTAGGTGAAGAAGCAAAATGACTACGCCATTTCTTGGAAAATATTCTTAGTTAGCCTAAACCTGTGCCGGCAATTTGCATTCATTGCGATAGTCAATTGACAAGTGGTAGGGTACAAAGTAATATGTCCAATGGTAAGTTTAGACATATACATCGTAGACATAATACCATTAGACAACTGCTCTCTAATGAAATTTTATCTATTGATTATGTGAGATCGAAAGAGAATATTGCGGATCCACTAAACAAAGGCTTAAATAGAGAGCAAGTTGTAAAATCATCAAGGGGAATGGGACCTAAGCCTATAAAATAAATGAGGTAGTACAATGGGAACCCTATCTATGTGACTGGAGATCCCAAGAAATAGGTTCAAAGGAAAAAAACAAGTTGTTGTGTCTCGACATGGATGTACTGTGGGGGTCCAACCTCTATCCTATTCCTATGATAAGTAGACAGTGCCACCTACAAAATGTTAAGGTTAAGCTTTGCTTTTAATGGCTCTTACACCTTGAATATTCAAGTAGAGGTGCAGCAAGAACCTCTTAATAAGAAGCCACCTATGTGAGTAGAGACTAGGCCAATCCTATGAGAATTTTTAAGGCTGAATTCTCAGAGAGTACTCATGAATCCCAAGAATTGTTCAAGGCCAAAATGAACCCAAACATAAGAACTTAAATTGACTATTGGGCGGAGTTGTGTGAAGTTTTGTTGTCTTGGTGTACACAAAAAGCCGAATAGTTCAAGATATCACGTTCACTAGTTGGCAAGTACATCCGATAGTTCTCACTAGGGAAGGGTCAAAGCCACAAGCTACCTATTCGATGAAGTTTTACTCAAGTTAGAACTCTTTTGTGTGTGTCTGCATTCATATGCATAGTTGGCGAGATACTTTTCTTATTCACGTGGGGGATTGTAAAATTCGGTATATTTTTATGCCAAAATCAAATAATTGAATAAGAAAATTGAGTTTAAACTGAGAAATAATTTAAAGACATCTTAATGGGTAGAATGAGTCTATCCATGTTGCAAAAAAGTGTAACTAAAATAATTAAAGCTTATTTTTAATGTATCCCAATGGACATACCCTTACAAGAAAAGTTAACTCAAAAGCTAGAGCTATAACTTGAGCTCATACTATTTAGTGGAGTTGTAACTCTTCATTAAAAGAGTAAGTTATGGGACTTTATCCTATAGCCGTGTCCTTAAAAGAAAGGACTATGATTCTATAGAAGAATCATGTCTCATCAACAAAATTGCATTGTACAACTATAAATAGAAGTGCCTAGAACCAACCCAAACCACTAAAAAGAAAAGTATATATACTAGCATTCTGTCTCGCTAAACTGCACATGTATAGATTGTCCATTAAAGGAGAGTTCCAATTAGTAAAATTTGTTAGTTTCATTCTATTAAGGTGCTACTTTAGATCAGATAAGAGTCATTGTATCTTAGGAGGTTAATTGCCAAGAACCTTCTAACACCATGTGAGGGCAAATATTACCTTAAGGAGACTGTTAGAGCAACAAGCCTCGACTAATATAATTTTTGTCTCACATTCAAGTAGGATTTCTATTCATTTTCTTTACTGAATAAATAATTTTATATATTTAAATAATTTTGTATGTGTATATATTTCAATTATATATTTACACAAAGTACAAGCATACACGGTATCTTGAATAAATTTTTCGAACATGTTTGACATAAGCAAGTGTACTATCCTCAAATAGGAGTATAAAGGTGTTTTATCATGCCACATCTCATACAACGTTTTGAGGACCGACTTTGGAGGTACTATATGTAATAACTTCGTCACTATTCTAAGAGCATGTCCCTAAAATGGAACAAGAATATCTGTGAAACTCATCGTAGAATGTAACACGTCCAACAAAATACAAAGCTCTACACTTGGCAACTCCATTGAGTTGGGGCGTCCCAAGAGAAGTCCATTGTGAGAAAATTCTATTCTCTCTTAGATAATTAAGAAACTCGCTACTCAAGTATTCTTCTCGTCGATCCAATCTGAGAGTTCTAATATTTAGACCATGTTGCTTCCTATGAACTTTGTGCCTAATTAAAGTCTTTGAACTTTTCAAAGCCATGAATTTATTTTATAAGATACACATATTCATGCGGAAATGATCATCAGTAAAGGTAATGTAAGAACATCTTCACACTAACTTTTAGTGGTCTACATATATCCGTATGGATCAAATTGAAAAAATGAATGGCACGTTCTAGTTGCCCAACTTAGTCATTTTTTTTCCTTCAAATAGGATTCACAAGTAGGTAAGTCCCCTAAGTTACCAATATTTAGTAAACTTAAGGTACTAACTTGTTCGTCCTATTTTTAAAAATGTATCCGAATTTTGCAAGCCACAAGTATCCTAATTTTGATCATCTAATTTTCCTTTCTTGCTTTTTTGAATATGCGTAAGCTTGCTAGTAGAATCAAGTATATATTAATCATTTGTCAATGTTCCACATTTTACTAAAAGAATCATTCTTTATAGCATAATACATTCTGTTCTCATTGTCAAGAACTGAAATTGAGATAATATTTTTAATTAATATGGGTATACAAAAGAAATTATTTAATACAATAAAAAACCATTAAGCTCTGAGCAAATATTTCCTATAATTCCGAGACAATCTTACTCCGACGCGTCGGCGGAGAATCAATGGTTGGAAGGTATTCGTTATAGTTCCTCTTCCAATATCCCAATGGTAACAAATAGCGTCATAATTTTGTTCTTGACCCTTCCATATAGCTTTAACAGTTCCTTGCCCTTAAAAGTACCTTTTCTGTAATCCCCTTTCTTGGCCTTTTGGGCTTTTGATCGGAGGAGCAAACAATCATTAAAAACTTAACCTTTTTCAAGATTGCTAGGCAATTACGAGCATGTAAACCAACTCATAGATTGGCACCTCCATTTAATTCGTATTGACGTTTATGACAAATTGATTGAACAAGCTAACAAAATATTGCAACATCAATCTATATATTGCCCATTGCCCATGACCCAAAAAATGTACGTGTAAGACTTTCAGTTCAAACTTGAATGATATCAATTATCTATCGTATAAATTAAAAGAACAAAAAAATAGTGAAATTAGCAAAATAGACGTAACCAAACCAATCAATATTTGGTGTAACGCTAAGAAGCCCTTGATTTTGTTTTGACAGACAGTAATTGCGAATTTGACGTACATTTCGATTGATTGGTGTCTGCGCAGACTTCCATTTCACATACATAGCCCTTAATATTTCCATATTAAGGCACTTTTATTCATATTTTGGCAAAATTGTTCCCTCACATAACGAGTCTTATATCCAAAACCTAAAAATATAAAGCCTTAAGTCATGTTTGATAGTCTTCTAATCTCACATAATGTGTCATTTGATAGATAAGATGAAAATGCAGATCAACCTGCAATTAATCTAAAACCCGATACTATTCACACAATTGTATGCTATTCATATAGTGAATCTGGAGTGCGATTATGTAATCTCACTCCCTCATTACAATCTTGCATTCTTACTTGCCTTTTTCTTTCTTTTTCTTATTAAGGTCAATGGAAGAAGTAAGGGCTTTCTTCTAGGGTAATTTTGTTATTTGTCTAATTAATCCTACATATCAAACATGCATTAAAAATTCGAGTAGATTATAATTGCAACTAATTGTAAGATCAATTTTCAATATCAAACAAATTAATAAATTATTCAATCTCATTTTATCTTCTATTCAAATCTCTACTACTATTTACGTTCTCAATCAAACATGCCCCTAGAGAATATATATATATATATATATATGTAATAATAATGAGTGTCAGCATCTCTCTGGTCACCTGAAATGAAGGCAATCAAATTAACATGGGCTGTCCGGTCACCTGAAATGAAGCCAATCGGATTAACATGGACGTAAAGTCACTGTAGTTATTCGTACGAAATGTCGGACTCATTGCTCATGTATCCTAATTAGCGGGGGGCGAAGATGTAGTAATTGAATTGGGGAAACGCAATTCAGGCTGTTTTCGAATTATCAGGTTAAAAACCAAAAAGAAGTCCCATAAAATATGTTTATCTTGCAGCATAAAATTGTACAGGAGCAAATAGAACTTGCCAAAAATTTGAAAAGAAGAAAAAAGAAGAAGAAAATGCCACCAAAAAAGGAAGACAAAAGCAATATTGCACTGTACAGCAGTATTATATGGACATCAGGACATTGGCTTCTAATTGATTAATTTCCTCAATAAATTACGTCACCTCAACTGAACTGAAGAATTCTCTGTATCTGTACAATAATAGTTTCACCTAACCAAAGCCAAACCCTTCGTTGGCTTCATGAATAGCAAGCAGCAGTCTCTCCTCCAGACGCTGTTTGGAAGGATATTCAGGTAGATCCAACTGATTGAAACTGCAAAATGTTGGTAATGCATTTAATATCTATCCATCAATGAATAGCTAGAGAAAAAGAAGCAGATCAAAGTAAAATTGAAGCCATTTTGTAGCACAAAACAAAAAACCAACCAACCAACCCACCCCAGTTGAAGGATAAAAAATAACAAAATAATTTAAACAAAGATTCACCATGTGTGAGCTGAAGGCAAGTGATCTGGACTGCCATATGCCTTATGAATCTGAAACTTCTGAGATCCTGAAATTCCTTGCAGTGCACTAAATCCTTCTAGAGGCACCTGAGGCAAGAAAGAAAATGATTTATATACTAGAGTTTCACAGCATAGTAAAGAGAGACCATGCACCTAAAAAATTAGATATCATGACAAACACAAACCCCACCCCTCAAAAAAAAATAAAAAAATAACCACCATAAAAGATAAATAAATAAATAATGGACATTATGAAAAATTTCTCCCGCTCAATCATGATTGTATCAATTTTGTAACAGCATTAGAAATGGTGTTTCTTTGAAGCAAAGAGCTAGTTCATGGACATGATAGAAAGCCAATGTTATACCAAAGAGACCTGACCAAACTCCAATGTTCAAGTGTAGCGATGAAGATCAGTTACAATGGTAGAAGAATGATTCTGTCAGATATGAAATTTACAGACATGCAAAGACTGGTCTCTCGTCATTGCTTAAGGAAACAGGTTTGTGGACATGCAAGAGTTAAGAACACATCAGAGAACTAGAATTGCATATTACCAAATTAAAATACCAGAAATCAAAATAACACCCAACTGATAATGATGTATAGACACAAAACAGATCCAGATATGGTTTGTCTAAATAACCACTGAATTAATCAAACTTCAGATGAATAGAAAATGGAAAATGACAAAAGAAAGTAGAGCACCTTTGAGGTTCCAGTCACAAATTGTAGGAGGCGAGCCTTATCTTCTTTGCTGAATCCTTGAACAACCTCCCAGAACCATTGAATGGCAGGGGAAGCTGCACTATACCCAGAGTACTCCGTATTTGCCCTTAGATCATCCACTGAAAGACATTATGTTTTTGGTTAAGAGTAGAATTGCTAATGGATCAGCTTAATCAATGAAAGATATCTCATTGGGAAATGACAGGGAAGAAGAAATTCTCAGTTAAATGGGGGATTGCCAGAATAAAGAAGAAAGTTGAAAACTCACAATCAATATCTGGCAGCCCACTGATCAGGAGTTCCAGTTCCTTGTCATTGAAAATAGATATCAAATCATGTGTAATTAACTCATTGAAACCATCCATAAATGCATTTATCTGAGGACGAATGGCAGTTGTCAATCGATGCTCAGCAACTAAATCAACATACTGGTGCTTGTTTTCCTCAGTTACTCTGATATTTTGACCTCCAGGGATCAGTTCATAGTCAGTTACCTGCATGGTAAAAGTCATAATTTAACAAAACAACAAATCTTCCAAGCATCAACTCATCAGTGTCACACACCCACCCCACAAAAAAAAAGAGGAAAAAAACGTACTTGAGCACGCTCATACAGAATTAGCTTTTCTTCGTCAGCATCAATGCTGAATGTTAAATCCAAAACATCGCTTATATCATTCTGCAGTGGACAATGAAATATTAGGAAAAACTGCTATCGTTTACATTTCTAAGGTCAACTGCCATGGTCAACATTTTAGAAGGTCAAAATCAAACCATAGGTTTATGCACACTAGCAAAAGGAAAATGTAGAGATTTGAGCATGACTAACCTCAAGCATCCATTTTAAATTCTTAAAATAATCAGGATCAATAGCTTCAATGTCATGATATGTCACTTTAACCCCTAGAATATGCTTGTAAAAGGACCGAGTGAAGTGAACATCAAGGAGCTGTCCATCAAATAGTGCCTTCCCCACCTGTAATATGCGCAAAAACATTAGGTATGTCTGTTACATAGCTTTCTTCCACAGCCCAACAAAAATGAGAAATACTCACAACTCGTCCAACAAATTTGAAGTATGAAAGATGCTCTGTTTGATAAACGGAGTTGGGGTTTGGCTGAAATGTTGACTCATTGCCAACCGTTGTGAATAATAGTGCTCCCTTGTCAAAGATTACTCGGGACAGCAACTGATACCATTCCCTGGTCAGACCACCAGCATCAATCCCTTCCTCCCCTTGGAAATGAACAGTCAATCTACCCTTTAAGTCTTCTGCTGACCTCAACCGCAGCTGATTGTATGAATCTTCAAGAATATAAGCTCTTCTTACAGATATTCTCAGAGGACTGTGATGATGATCGTGCTGATGCTTGATCTTGGATCTGAAGTGAGAACGCTTGTTATCAAAATCAATAAACCGAGGAACCTTCAGCATGAGTGAAAAGGACTTTTCAAGTAATCCTGGATTTTGCCTGACAAAGGCATTGAGCAGCTTTCTGTGCTTTTCCGCAAACCTTACAAAAGCAACATGTTTCTCATCCACTTTCATAGCAGGTCCTAAAGTTTTTTGTGGACTAGCAGATGCAGCAGCCTCGTCAACATCAGAACCAGAAGTAATACCAAAATCATGTCCTGCACCTGACTGACCAGGATGCAACTTCTCACACATTACAAAGAAAGATTCTATATATGGCAAGACATTCTGCGTACCAGCAGGAAGTGGAGGCACTGAACTGGATGGTTTAACAGATGAAGGTGAAAGATCAGGTACCATATCTGAATAGTTCTCTATTTTGCTTATGCAGTTGCTCAGCTCCTGCCACAAGGGCTCAAGAGCTGCATTAATATCCCAAATCAGAGAAAGAACGGCAGTGTGCTCTGTACCAGGGAGAACCTGGTGCCTTTTGTCCTTATCAAGAAGTGAAACAACTAAAGAGCTCAATGCTTGCAAGACCCTGAGCACTGGAGCCCCATGCGTGGTAGTACTAAGTAGTGCTTTCTCTATGTCCCCAAATATGCGCAACTCTTCTGTCGCAGACTTGGTAAGGCTTTGAACCGAACCCGCAAGCTCAGTGATAAAGAGATGACAATGAATAGGAGCAATAGCCACCAATTTTTTTAATATCTCTGCCACGAGAGTATATGCATTATCTGATAGACTGAAGAAAAGAAAAAAGAAGTTATGAATTGCACAATGTCAATATCTCCGGAGTAGGAAAAGAAAAAGTAACCCTATAGTTTGCAGTTGTGGTAATAAAGAACAAATGTGATAGTCTCAGTTTCCAGTATGATCATCAACAATCCATTTCGGTTTATGCTAGTTTAACTATAACAAGGACAATTATAAAACTGTAGAACACAAATTAGAAAAGGACCAATTATTATCCATTCAGAAGTCCTGATTCCGTTCCCCCGTACAAATTTACATGGTAAAGCTATTATGATCTTCGTCACAGAACTCAACCAAAGTCTTCTAAAATTAGATGAGCTAAATAAGTCCAGAAACCTTGACTGATAACCCAATTCACGGAACTTCCATACGCACAGGAGCATTGCTACTATGAGGAAGCATTAAAGACACATCATCAATATCAAAAGACAAGAAAAGAATAGCCATAAGTTTCAGCTTACCCTTCACGTGCAAGAAGTGAGCATAGAAGTTGAAGTTCTGGTTTTGGCAAATTGTTCAGAACAGTTTGAGCATTTTGCTCTCTATCTGCATCAGAAGGTGATGCTTTCATGGAAACAATATCCTCCCCAGAAGCCGCAGCAGAAGCTACATTCTTCTCAGCACCTGATGAAGAAACCAGAGAATCAGATGGCTGTTCAGATGCAGATGGCCCTGGGTCATGAGATGAATTTGGTTTCTTCTCGGCATTGTCAATAATAACGTCCAATAAATTTAGCAGCTGTAACAGAATAAAAGCAAGACTGCATAAATCCAATGGGTAATCTAAATTTTAGTTTCACTGTTGAAGTTGTTTAAAAACGCACACCTGCTCCAGATGAGCTATGCTTCTTAAATAAAGTGATTGGTTCAAGAGGCTTAGAAGTAATGTGAGGGATGCCTGGCCCTCCAGGTTTTTCTTCTTTTCTGATATGTCTTCATCAAGAAGCATAACACCTTTACCCCGCTTGTCATCAGAACTAGGTGACTTCTTAAGAACCAATTGTGGCAATCTGAACTCAAGCAATAGCTTTGCAACTAAAGGATGATTACGAGCCAAGTAAGTGAGAGTCTCCAGAGCTCGCCGAGAAACCAAAGGAGGAACACCTGTTAAAGGAGAGAAAAATGAAACTGGCTTTGCTAACTTCCTTTCCAACAGCAAATGAAGAAAGGAGAAAAAAATGGAAAAAAGAAGGCCCAGATCTTCCATAATGTGTATGCAGATGCACACATTCATCTCATATTATCCCTCTTCCACTACATCGGCTGATGCAACTCAAGAAAGCTTCGAATTTGGATAGCAACACCATCAAAGCATCTGCATTCCTAAAACACATCCTAAACAGAAATATGTGCCAACAGAAAGTTACTAAACGCAAAGCAGCAGTAGGGGCAGCAGCAGGATGGTCATCTTCAGATAAGGCACAGACACTGACTGAACTCAATTTCAGAAAAGTGACAGAAATTGGGAAAGATACTTACCATCAATATATTGGGGGCGAGAATACATCACATGACTCTGGCACGCATAAAGTCTATAAGGGGGTTCATTTGCACTCAGATTTGTGGGAGATTTCCATTTATCCAACATCAACAAGTCCATCAAAATTTTTAACAAATCAATCCTGGTGTCAGCATGAGCGCAGAGGTTTAAGAGGAGTCTCTGTTGAGTTTTATAAAGTGGCTGCAAAAGAATTAGGTCAATTAGAAATACATATCATGAGAAGGGACACATAGTGGTGGAGCTTCAAGCATCCTATAAGAGTACCTGAACTACACGAAGCAACCGGATCAATGCTTTCAAACCTTCTGTGTCCACTAAAGGGGAGCCATCTGCCTCAACTGGCTTATTACCTATAGATCGACGAGAAAGGACACCACCACCTCTGTCCAAGCCGTCACCTCGCCTAGAAGACTCACCCCTGCGGTTTCGGGGATATATACCAAATAGAGTTTGATTATATCTACGTGCAAACCTTTCACGCAACATGTTTGCTTCAGCAACAAGAGCAGGTGTCAAATTTGCAAGAATAGCATCTGAGGAAGTCAGAAGTACCTGGGATGCCAGGAAGGGCAGGGAGCCAAATTACCAGAATAAGTGGCCATTAAAGTTCAGTTCATCACAGAAAGAAAATAAAAATAAAAAAATTAAATTAAAAAAAAATAGGACAGTAATCAAAAAGCCACTAACAGTGAGATACCTCTTCTCGTATATCTGAAGGAAAAGTTGCAATTATTGAGACTGTGTCCATTTCAACAGGCTGACCTTCCAATTCTTGGGACTGATGCAGCCTTTGTGCCCTTTGTTGTGCCAAAACTTCTTCGCGGATGTCAGAGGGGAGTGCTGCAAGAAATTCTGGATCTATATCTCCATTGTTTTGTGGCTCAGGATTTTGGGACTGCAGAGCTTCACTCGGTTGAGCAGAAAGAACCTCAGCACGCAACTCCTCAGGGAGTGCATCAAGAAAAGCAGGATCAATAGATTCAGCATCACGACTGTGTTGCTCTTCCTCAGGGGGGCCACTTTGATCTGCTTCTCGAATTGGATCTTCTGAAACTTCAGTGACACTATGGAGTAATGCATCTCTCACACCTATTGATGTGTTATTACCAAATAATGGATTAACTCTCCTTATTCGAGTATCACCACCACCTTGTCTGTCACCACCATCATCATGGCCATCAGCACTTCCAATTTCAACATCTAGACTCCGTAAGCTCTCGCCTAAAGTTGCCCCACTTCCACTACTCTCTTGACTCACTGCTTCAACATCACGCAATATATCAGTATGCTCATATTGAATTTCTCCAGACTGAGGTGGTCTACTTGATGTTGCTCCTCCCTGAATAGACTCATTTGCAGCAGGTGCATTATCAGCACTCCTGGAGCTATCCGATATTGCCAAAGAGGGGGGAGGAGCATGACTGCCTCCAATAGTACCTTGATTTTCAGGTGTCATCTCAGCAAACTGAGAGGACAGACTGACTTCATTTTTGTTTTGGGATTCAACCACTGTGGGATTGTTGGAGGATTTCTCAGAGGGCCGCCTCAAGCTGGAAACAAGTAATTCTTCAAGACCTTGAGGAATAACAGATGAGTTTGATCCACCACTCAGCTGGCCTTCGTTGGACAACAAATTAAATCGATGTCCGTGGCGTCCATTTCGAAGTGATAGGAAAAATGAATCCAACCGCGAAAAGGAACCCTCTGAGTTCCTATCAGAGGAGGCATCACGGTCATTCTCTGTCGAGAGAAAGGCAACTCAAGTCTCAAAATTAGATGCCATATAGCTATATAAATTTTCTGGGGGAAATTGGAAAGACTGGATGCAACCACTCATCAGTTCAAACGATGCATAAAAATTAAAAAAAACAAACAAAGAGGAAATGGAGGACAATTAAACAAGACAAGCACCTGAGAGTTGAGGAGGACCTGCAGTCAACGAGGAATGCGGCTCCACCAGAAGTGGATGTTGGGAAGGGGCAGTGCTGTCACCACTCCTCCCCAATAGATTATAGATGGATGTAGTTCGCCCTTGGCGTCTGGAGCCAAATATTTCAACTGGCATAACATGAAAAGTTTCACTGGAGATACTATCTCTGCCAAAGACCTCTATGTGGTCAAATACATTTACCCCATTCATTCCCTCACCAAGTCGCACTATTACACCGTCCTCGTCATCCTCTTCATCTTCATCTTCTTCCATCACCTCCTCATCAAACTCATCTTCATCTATTTCATGGTCATCTTGATCTGTATCTGGATGTGGGAGGTGATGAGCTTCATCTTCTTCAATATCATTGTGATCATCATCAGCATCTTCATCTTCATCCTCATCAACTTCATCCCCTTCCTCGCCGGACATCTCATCATCATCTTCATCTTCATCAAGATTACCTTGTACACCAGGGAGAATGTCAAATCTTATCCCCACAGTGTCAGCACCACTTTCAAGATTTCGTCTATCATCAGCATTTTCCTGCATGTAATCATCTTCAGCAGCAGCAAAACCCCCATCAACATCCTGGTCATGCTCCATATCATCAGTGACAGTCTCAGAACCACCATAGTTCTGGGCAGCCCGAAACGACTCAGCCTGGTCTCCTGGTGTTGAATTTTCATTAGCATGTGTTGTAGCATCTATGGTGTGCAAGCTACCATCATTTCCTTCCTGAGTTTGACTAGGATCAGTAGGTTTTATCAATCGCTCTCCTCTTCCATTACTAGACTCAAAAGCATGAACATGTTCCTTTGTAACAGACTCCAGAACTTTCACAATGCCAGTCACAACCTTGGATGAATCAGTATGATCCAGATCCAACACACGAAGTGTTCGAGTGAGTGACTGAACAAGACCAACCTCTATGAAGGTAACAGAAGCTTCTGCAGAAATGTATGAACCTGTTGGCAACCGAGCAGCCAGTACATCATTGAGCAAGTCAATGAGAGCCTGTATGTCAACTCTTGGTACCTTAAAACCATCAAAAGAATCAACAAAATCATTGAATGTGTTACTGATCTCTGTGAAGATTCTCTTCCTTGCCTCAGTTGAGCGAACACAAGATGCCACCAGAAACTGGTTGGCTTTACTAGCCAGTTTATGGCGCCAGTCCACTTCTGTTTTCCTCTCCTTCTTGTGATTTTTAGCATAAGGAAGAAATTTGTAAAGAACATGTTGAAAAATCCCACCAGTACAGCAAGCAGTTACAGCTCGTAGAGGAATTCCCCTGTAGCTGCAAACTTCAGCATCTTTCCGCACAAGAATATGAACAGATGAAGCATACATTAAAAGAATCTCTGTCAGGAGCTTCAATATATATACCACCTTCGCCATGGACACAGAGGATTCTTGACTGTTGGCTTCATTTGATTCAGGTGGGGAGGCAATGGCTTTTCCTTTACCCTTGCTTGCAGAAACATCAATTTCCATATCTGTTGATGACGAGCCAACCTTGACAACAGATTCATCTTCCAAGGGAGCAGGTGTGAAAGATAGAACTGAATCCAGTAGAAGATCAATTACATTTACAAAGCTCTGAGGAGGTTTTCTGTGTGTCTTGGAGTTTTTAGAATTTGTGTCAAGAAGCTTCCCATGCCCACTACCAGGAGCCACTGAAATTGTATTGCCAACAGTGACCTTCCCATCATTAATTTGCTGTTTCTCCTTCTCCTCAGTTTTCTCTTTCTCCTTTTCTTTCTCTTTGCATTTATCCTTATCACGATCTTTTATCAGGACAATATATGGCCTCTCACCCACCATCTCAACCTGGCACATAGACTTAGCAGCTTGCATAAAAATTACTGGATCCCGTTGAACAACTGAACTTAAATTTGACAGAAAATTTCTTGCAGTTAGCCTTCCACTAGACTGCCGGTTAGCAGCAGTCACAAAACTATGCCGTATTTCAGACTCCATTGCTTGCTGTAGTGTTTGAGAATCTTCAAGGATGTGACGTATTATAACAGCCACCACATTGTCAAAGCCAACAAACAAGCTACTTGCTGGCAAGGAAAGAAGCGAATGCAGACCTCCAGCCTCCAGAAAATTAACAGCAACTGAATGAGTTCTCGTGAGAGTAGCACAGAGCTGCAGAACAGCATGCATTGTTTCAGAAGGCAGTTGTTTTCTGATGCAAACACAAGCTATTTCAATAAGTCTCTTTTGCTCCTGTAAATCCAAATTCTTCAACGCTGTTCCCAAAGACTTCTGCACTTTGTTCTGCTTATCTTCATCAATAACAATAGAAGATTGGTTGCCCATATCATTCTTCTTCAGAAGTTCTAAGATATCAGTACTTAACTTTGTATCAACTTGAGCAAGCCGATCAATAGCAATAAAAGCTGAAGTCACCCATTTAGGTACTTGAGATGATTCTTGGTCATCTGAACTCCACAGTAGAAGAAGATCTGATGCAACCTTAACCAAACCACTCTTGGAAGCTAATTCTCGTGCAGCTGCATCTTCATTGAGAATTAAAGCAAGAACATGAAAAAAGGCAGACAGCATTTTTTGGTTCCCACTGTCAGATATGTTAGCACATAGCTTCACTTGTTCAGTGATAAATGAAACAACTCTTGGTCTTTCCTGGCCTTCATTTTGTGAGCAGATCATCACAAGCAGATCCCTAACAGGGAAAGCTAAAGTCTCTTTCATTTGCAAAAGTCTCCTGCATGTCGCCAGCAGCTCATCAACTGGAGGGAGTTGCACCAATTCCTCTTCAATAGTCTGAGTGTTTTCATTTATGACATCTTCCGTTGTGTCTGTCACAGAGTTCCCAAGAGACATTGCAAGTGCTCGAGCAAGTTCATCATCTTCTTGGGTTTCCTCAGAATGTGAGAACAACCATTCCATCGCAAGCTCCACACTATTTGAACCAACCTGCCTCAACGCCTCTTCTGCTCTAGACCTGGAGAACCCCATCTCCACTATTGTTGAGATAGCTGATTCATTTGGGGGAGGACCAGCCACACGACCAATATTGCTACCAACATTTTTTACCTCCACCCCAGAGAAAATGTGCCTAAAAATGTTAACCACTGCTGTAATGAACTCATAACTGCACTCAGGGAACCGTGGGTGGTTCCAAACAGGAAGCACAGCCTTCAGGACCAGTGACTGAAGAATTTTTACAAATGTTTCTGCATCCCGAGGAAATGGGATATCCCCATTTACTAGAGGCTGGGTAAGCAAATGTTTGTTGAATGGAGATAAAATAAAAGATGAAGTCACCAAGTGGTCCATCAGCTTACCATAGCTAGCAGAAGGTCCATGAATCCACAAGTGATCAGTTTCTTCAACTTCATTTTGCCTTCCCTCATCAGTCTCCATTGGAGAAGCAGGAGCTCTACTGATGGCAAAAGGCAATTGACTGGTAGCCTCAAATGTGGTTAAGACTGTTTGAATAACTCCTCGTCCATATAAACAATTCAATATAACAGGATTACATGAGTCAGGTTTGTCCAAAAGAATACCATCAATGAACTCAATAACCTTGCCAAAGTAGCAACATTTAGTTGAAACAGAAGCCTCAGATCCACAAGGATTTACATGCCCCCCAAAATTCAAGTGATCCATAGCTATGGAAGCAAAGGTAGAAGCCACTGACTTTGAAGGAGGAGAGACATTTAACACATCATCCCTCCGTCGAGATGGAAGAAGCATCACCTTTCCTAACTCTTGAAACAAATGGGTAATGTGAACTGATAATGATCTTATCATATCACAACAAGATTGATGGTAAGACCTCTGATTGTCATCATCCTTTCTAGCATTGGATTCAGTCAAATCAGAGGAACCAGACTGCTGTGCTTCCTGACTTGTTTCAACCTGCAAGTTTGAAGGCCCGTCAACACTCTGTCGTTGATGAAGACTTGAAGAACGAGTGAGATCACGATACAGATTTATAAGGTCAAAAAACTGTGATTCAAAGCTCCATCCAGAAGTTCGCCTTCTAAGCAAAGGATCAAGAAACTGCCTGAAGGAGTTCAACCTGGGGTCTTCAGTATCATTGATGCCCAATTCAGACTGACGTGAATTATTAACACTAAGAGTGAATTCTTCCTCCGCTTCAGCCTTAGCTTCCTCAAGCAATGCCATTTGCCATAGAACTTCACGATGAATACGACCAATATCTTCCAGAACATCTTTATTGCCATTACCAAATTCAGTAAGTAATGCAGTTACCCAACGACTATCTTTTGAGGCAGCGAGAAATAAGAGGAATTCAACAAGTGAGAGGGAAGAAAATACTACAGAATCTGGAGTTGCCCTAGGATCCAGCAGAAAGGATCCAGAGGTGACACTGATCCCAGTCAAACTTTCTTTCAAATGATCGCGTAGAGAAGAGCAGATAGCACGAGCCAGTGAAGTAGAATGATGCTGTGTAAAACACTTGAATACCATAGTGCTATGCAAAGCTATCGACATTCCCTCAGATGATTGAGTAATGCTTGGGCGTAAAATAAGTTTCAATAAAGCCTCAATACCAGATTTTTCCACGAACAGCCGACATGTTTCAGAATTTTCCATTGTCCTGTGAACAAGTACCATCACATGAAAAATGCAAAGCTGCAGACACTGTTCATCACTCATACCTTGAGCTGACCAATCTCCTGCACCACCTTGCAAGCAACCACCTACATTTTCCTTGTCCTCACATTCCATAGAATCCATTTCCATTGCATCACTTTCATCAAGTTTTCCTAATGACCCAGTGCACTTGGTGTCCCCAAGCAACGCAGTCTTATTGATTATTTCAATTATTAGATCAACACCACTACCTCTCAACGAAGATACATGCCGCAATAGCTCTTCCACAGCATTTGCCAAAGGAACAATGCCTTCATTCATAGCCATCACATACTTCTTGTCTGTAAAAATGTTTACGAGGAAGTGTAAAGCAGAAGTTTCTCTCACAGCCTCCAGGCCCTTGGAGTTGAGGCAAATAGCCCCAAGACCATTGGGAATACATGTAATGGCTTTTGAAGAAGGAAGTATTCCAGCCACTACTGATGATAGAAATGCAGTAGGAAGACCCAAGTCATACAAAACATTGAAACACGTTGGATCTTTGTGGATCATTTCACTCATAAGAGTCACAGCTGAGGAATAAATCTCACCTCCAAATTTTTCCTTGTTGCTGAAAATCATTAACAAACTGGGAGTCAAAGAAACATCATATGAGTTCTGTGATCTCGTAGAATTTGCTGCGGCGTAAGTGGCAGAACCAAGTGCCTTCAACAAAGCCCTCACCAGTCTCTTCTGAGTGTACAATTGATCACTATTGTGTTTAGAACATTCAGCAATAGCCATAGAGTTATCCTTTGATCCAGATAGGTCAATCACTCTATGTACTTCAATCTGCAATCTATGAACCAAAAGCTCTACTCCACCCAAATCTCTGAAAAGCGTGACAGCTGTATTACTGTAGTCCATAAGCTTCTGTAGAGTTTTCACAGCTAAACAGACGAGATGCAAGTGGGTTGGATCTGAATCTTCCAAAAGAGGTAAAAAGGTTGGTACCATCCCAGATCCCCTAACAACACTTCCAGTACTTGAAGAAGATATGACATGCAGCAAGTAAAATTGCAGAAGTGCTTCAACAAAGGCAACAGATGACAAATCAACTGAGTTGTTTAATGACATAATCGCTCTTTGCAATACATTAAGGAGAATCATACGATTACCACCTGCAAAACTGATGCTTGATCCACTCAATATTCGTGCCCTTTCATGAGATGCTGAATATGCAGCTAACTGCGCTCCCAAAGCAGTCATTGCAAGTGTTCTTATGGTTCCAGAAATAATTTCTTCTGATCTCACAATTCTAATTAACTCATTTGTGTATTCTGGCTCATTAGCGAAAAAGGAAACAAGTTCATCATGTGAATCACTAGACTGTACAAGAACAATAAAAGCAAGAAGACAAATCTTGCTGTAAAGCCTGCATATTCTGGAGGAGCGGAATGCACGGGCATATCTGATTCTGGTTAATAATGGAAATCTTAGCTCCAAAGGCACATTATACTGCTGAATACAAAACTTCATAAGTGACAGGTCATCCTCTTCACGTAATTGAAGAGCAGGGAGGTGAATCACACTCATTGCAGAAGAGACTGTGCTACCGCTAGCTTCCACAAGGCTTGGAGAATTTGTGCCACGCAACTCAAAGTGAACTGTTGATCCTACATGATACTGCAACTTGTCACAATCATTTTGTATCTCAGATGGAAAAAGGCATAGCACATCCTCCTGGTTCCTCTCATGTAGAGTAACACATGAATACAAACCCAGGCCTTCTTCTTTGCTTCCCCAACCTTGTGCAAGGGATAAAAGACAACTGTTTACTGATCCACAGCCCACCAGCTTTCCACTAGCATGCAGTTTTGATGGGGTTATTTTCACAAGTACAGAGAGAGCCTCCAAAGCTGCTATGAGAATTTCAGGATCTGTTGAAGCAAGCAAGAGCTTGAAATGCTGGAGAGAAAGAAAAGAAAGAGTTTAACAAACTCTTGTAGCCTTGAAATAAAGGACCCAAATGCATACACAATTCCAGAATACTAAAATAATAATCATACGAGAAGTACAATGTTTTTCCTTTTGTTCATTGGGGGAGGAGGATGTAGCAGCCAAGCAAACACACAGCAGATTTGTGCACCAGTAGTGAAAAGAAAATGCTGCAGTTTCAGTCACTAGCTTACCTCTATACCACTAAAAGAACTCTTATTGTGGCAATTTTCTAGGATGATTTGCATCACTCTCAGAATTTGTAAAACTGCCTGTTTCGGGAATGGGCTTACATCTCCTAAAATGTTGTCTGATAAAAGGAGGTCATTTCTACAAGATAAATATGTCTTGAAATATGTGTCAAAATGCAGAAATAGAGGTCTCCAATGGTGGAAATTTCCCTGGAACAGAAACAAGAAATAAGCAGAAAACAAAAGGATGAGAGCGGAAAAAGATATTAACAAGCAAATTTTCACCACCTTGCCATACTCCCAGTGAAAACCAGAGAGTGGTATTGCTATATCCTGTAATGGGCATTGAATCACCTTATCAACAAAAGCCTTTATCCTTGGAGGCTGCAAAAGAGTATGCAGTCAAGGTGCTTTGCCTAGGCAAGGGAATGACAGAATAATAAAGGAACGAAATCAGAGAAGCTACAAAGTACTAGACGTCTAGGTATGCAGTGAACATTGTAAAACTCAATTTTTTCCAACAGTTCAATGCTCAATTATCACTTACTAAAAATAGGATATAAATACATATACAAAAAACAAGAAAGCATAATATCAAGATCTAAACCTGCAAGAAATAATATTCTGGTAAACACCAATAATTTTCTGCTTAAAGATGAGTTCAATAATAGCTCAATCGGGTAGTCAATATCATTAGCAAGAAATTTTGATACAACAGTCTAAACCTGATAAATAATATTCCACTAAGCAGCAATAGTTTTATGCTCATGAGTAAAATAATAACCTGTCTGGTAGTCACTATATTTATGGGTAACTATCCTTACAGAGACAAGGAATAGTTCATTGATGTATAAACACGATTAAGTCACTAAATTGTAAAATAAATAATTTAACAACTTGGAATGAAGGAAAGAATTTCAAGTGATGACCATTTAGAAGTGTGCTTACAAAATCAATTGTAGAATACATTACCTAATTATATTTACCTCATCAACATCCAAGCGCCATACAAGTTTTGAATTTACAAGGTTTTTGTATATAAATGGACTTACATTCATGTTCATGCTTTGCTAAATTTTTCTTAGTGATTTCCCTTACAACCGTTGGTGTCCAAGAGCTAAATGTTAGAGGCGTACCACCTATCTTTTACTTCTTTGCTTTTATTTGACCAAAGCAATTATTCAGTTAAGATTATAATTATCATCAAGTTGTTCCAATCATTTAAATACAGAAAAAGATGAGTTATAATTGCAATTCTTTTAGCACCACACATGGTTTTAGACTTCCATTTAGTTATGCTTCTTGATATGCGCAACAATCAACATCTATATTTTAATATTAACACATCATACATGTGTTTGGTCAGCTATTTCTAGATTTCTTTGTGGTGATAATGTTTGTTACAATTTTCCAGCACCTTTGGCCTTCATGTGTTAATAAGTATGCGCACGGGTAAGTCCAAGTATGAGCATGGGGAATATAAATCACTGCCATACATAACCACCACCACCCCAGCATAAAGCTATTTAGTTCCCCCATCCCATTTCACTGAAACCCAGTTAGTTCGAGAATCAATTTTTATCTACTTCTCTTCTTTTATTCCCAGAATAATTAGCCTTCAAATGCAGTTTCTCTTTGCCAAATTTTGCAATCATTGTATTCTTCAATTGATCAATCAAGAAATGCCTCATCACAATATCTATATAGATCTCCAATAGAGATACTAGATCATCATTAATGGACTTTGAAAATGACAAATCCCAACCATCACCATCTTACTCTTTGTGTGCATCCAACAAGCAACTTCCTCTCCAGATCCATCACTCCAAGCAAACATAAGCCATAGCACATCAGACTTTGTAGCAAAGCTTACCATGGTGAATTTAATCCACAAGACACTAGTTAACAGAAGGGCATCCATGGACATCAGAAAAAAAATTAATTCTCATGCTTCCCATAAATTCCAAAACTTTGGCTTTCTACTCCTAGGCTGACCAGCTTTTATAGCTGATCTTCCTTTCCTAATTTTAAGAGTTACCATTGTAAGGCATAAAACATTATTTTTTAATTTCTCAGACAATTACAAAAGTAGTGTTGCGCCCTACCCCACAAAGGACTGAAAGAAACCTGTATCAAATGTTCAATAGAAAACTTCTCCACCAGAATTCTCCATAACCTCATTTTTCTCGCATATTTTCAAACTACAGATTCCCACACCCGAGATTAATGCTATGTTTTACAGACATCAATGTTGACCAGTCACTTCTTTTGAAAACAAAAAAAATCAACTGTTTGTTCACAAACAACAAAGCCACCTTCCAGTAGGAAGTCTTACCCTCATGATGCTCTTTTTGTTGTTCAGTGTGACCTGCTTGTAACTTTCAAGCATAAGAGTGTCTTATTGCAAAATCAGATACAAGAAGTCAATTGCACTACTCCTTTGACAGTAATTCCTCAAGGTTTCATGAAAATTTTACCAGAATTTTGGCAGACTTCACAGGAAATGAAGCACACAAATTCCGGTAAACACATAAGAGGTTTTA
>JACGDI010005464.1:293667-305384 GCA_014898725.1 Jacaranda copaia | reverse complement strand
CCCCCCCCCCCAATGCACGGGTTACAAACAAATATGGTCTAAATTTATACATGCAACATGGATACCAATGAAATTTCTCCCCAATAGAATAAGTTCCTACATTCCATGAAATGGAACTGCCCAAGAAAATGGCATGAAACAGAATACTTATACTTCATTTTCGTAAACATTGTTAATCCCTTCTTAACCCACTTAAAAACTTAAACTTCAGTCAAGATAAGTTTGGAAGGCCTTTTTTCACAAACCATTGAGCTACAAAAGTAAGCATTTGCACAAAATAGTCCTATACTTGACGAAACCTCAAAACATAACTATTTAAACAATATAAAATGCAAAACTGGAACTGCTGCAATGCTGAAAAATGCTAAAATTTCCTAATTCGAAACATGACAAGAGTCAAAGGACCCTTTATAACAAAGCATACCCAATATATAGCTTATTAAGGCAAGAGAAAGAATTTTCGTTACCTGATTTCCTCAATCTAGCATCAGGCCATTTCTCCCCTACCCCAACTCTCACCAATCAAAACATAAAGACACCCAACACCATGAAAGATAAGCTAGCCATACAGATTACAGTTTTTTCCAATCTAGAATATACCCGTGTTCCCCTTCCCAGCACCAACAACACTGAATATATTTAACAAGTAAATGGCCAATGATGGCCTTTCTTCATATCACCAAAAATAAAGCCATTTGGCTCAACTTATTCTCCAAAAGTTCCAGCCCTAAAATATAGAACAAGCAATCATGGTTCAATTCATCCCTATTAATCACCGTAATAAAAGCCCATAAGCATTAATCCACAGCATGAATATCAAATACAAATTCGAGCATATAAGACTAGAAAAAACAGTATTAGAAGAGCATACAGGCTCAGAATCAAGTTTAACAGAGGGACCGATTGCTCCTTCACTAGAGAGGAGTTGCCGAAGCCTTGACGGCAAGCTCGATCTTATACTCGCCATTTTTCTTTACCGTCTGCTAGTCTATTACCTGCAACAAAACAAAAAGGGCAGGAAACAGCATAAAAACCTAATTATTTGAAAAACAAATAACATAAAAATTAAATGAATATCCAGAAAAATCCATCAATCAATTGAATTCCAAGGATAAACAGAAAAAAAAGGACTGAGTCTTACCATCCGAAGCCCGGTAGATGCTTTCACATCCAAAGGGTTTGCACTGTACAAAATAGTATATTAAAAACTATGTATACAGAGAGAGAAATAGGTATATGGGAAACCCCAAGAACAAAAGAGATGGCGGGTTTAATTTATTTTGTGTGCGAAGGTGTTCTGGTTAAAGTGGTGGTGTAACCCTGGGAAAGCAAGGGTTCTGTTCTTACGCACACAACAAACACTTGAGGGCTGACAAATATAGCGTAGCGTTTTTCACTGTTCATTGGGAAGGCGGTTTTGCTATTTGGTCCCTCTTTTTCCAGTTTATTCCATTCTACCCTCCCATAACTTTCTTCTTTATGGCCTTTACTTTTAAAAATAAAATAAAAAATTATCTTCTCTGTTGCAGATTTTTGCTGTTGTTTCATATATAATTCTTTTTTCTTTATTTGTACTATTTATAAAATCTCATGCCTTTATGAATTTATAAATATAATAACAAAATAATTTTATTTTCTCTTTTCTCTATCTGATTATATTTTTTTTAATTGTTTTATTTCTTCATAATTTTTTTTTTATTCTACAAATTCAAATTAACATTGAACATTTTAAAAAATGTAATATTATTAGAAAGGCAAATAAAAGTTTTTATTTATCTATATTATTATAAAAAGAAATGTTATTTTGAGTCTAAAATAAAAGTTATTTTTTATCTTTTTTTTCACATAAGTTGTCCTTTAATTATTTCAGCAACTATAATTAATAATGCAATTTGATGAACAAAATAGAGAATTTAGCATAAGAACAATAGCTTGGATTGATATTCCAAAATTGTCCTGTAAATTATCTTTTAAAAATTATGATTTAATAAAACATAATTGTATCTTTTACAAAATCCACAAACTCACATTATTAAATGTTCATCCTCCATTTAAACAAAAAAGAAATTAAAAAAAAAACTCAATCATCTATTATCTTTTTTATCATGTCAAACGCCTTATATAACATTAACTAAATCTAAATTTAGAATACTTCATGCATCAATTTTAAGTAACCTAAAAAATATTTTTTTGCCCACAAGAGCATCCAACAAGCACCAACTATATTGTAAAAATTTTAGAGCACACATAAATTGTACAAAAAACACTTGTGTATCTAATAATCCTCAATTTGTTTTAGATACTTCAACAATTGTGTAATGTAAAATAATGCTTGTGATGTTGATTATAGCACAAAGTATCAAAAGAAAGGATCATGGTGACTTATAAAATGACATGATATTTTGATAAGCTAATTTTTCATATTATTTCTATTTTGAATGTTTGAAAATATTGACAAAATAGGTATGTGATGTGAAAAAATAAGACCATAAAAAATTTAAAAAAAAAGATAAAAAAAGATTCGATTAAATAAAATGCCAGTAAACCAATAAATTAAGTCAATTAAGTTGGGCAACCAAACCTACGAAGCACATTAAGCACTTAGCCAATATAAATATCATCTTCCAAAGCTAAAGGGACACAAATATCATTACCAAAAAAAAATTCAAGCTCTGACTCTAAGCAAAGCACCTTCTGACAAGAGAAGCCCAAGTAATTTTACAAACTTTTTGAAAGGCCACTAAGTTTATTTCTATGTAGCATTATCTAAGCATCATGTGTGGGAAACTCCCAAAGTGAGGAATGTTGAGGACACATACAAGATCAAGAGGTCAAGATTCCAATACTTCAGTGGTGTGCTAGCATGAGAACATGGAGAGTGGTCAATCGAAAATGCCCTTGCCACTAATGACTAATCGAGTGCATGACACACTTCTAATATCGATTATCCAACTCGAACCACTTATCCCACTCATAAGAGAATGAAGATCACAAGACATTCGGGCTACTAACTCCAAAGACTCCTTTAGGCTGGAACCTTGTAGGTGGAAAAGAAAAGCTGTCAAGGCTAAATTTGATGCCAAGGAGGACTCAGGACATAAAGATCGTCCTAGGCCACCAAGCTTAGAGCCCTCCTACCCAAACTTTAAGAAGGAGTTCATGTCCTTCCTGAAGGAGAATCATGATTTTCTTGAAAGGAATTTTCCTAAATGTAATCAAACACCACCTCAAAGTGAACCCAAACGCATGATCAATAAAGCAGAAAAGAAGAGACTTTGGAGTGGAATGGAATCAAATAACTAAACAAGAGGTAAACAAGTTGTTAAAAACCAAGCACATCCTGCCAATCCAATACCCTGAGTGACTAGCCAACATGGTGTTGTTACCTGAGCTTAATGAGAAAAGGAGAATGTGTATTGACTTTACAAACTTGAACAAATCTTAACCAAATGATCCATTCCCACTATCCCAGATAGAGGCACTTATGGATTTCATGGCAAAGTGCAAGATGCTAAGCTTTCTAAATGCTTATCAAGGTATAACCAGATCTATTTAGCCAAAAGACCAAGAGAAGATGAGCGTTATGACTGCACAAGATATACTGCTACAACGTGATTTCCTTCAACTAAAGAATGTTAGTGCTATCTATCATGGTGAATGACATGTTCAAGGATATGGTTGGGAGTAATATGAAGGTGCACACAGATGATATGTTGGTCAAGAATTATAAGCAAAAGGACCACTTGTAAGATCTAAGATAATGAAGTTTAATATGCAGGTTAATCTAGCAAAATAACCTTTGACATGCATGGAGGGAAGTTCTTAGGACTAAAGGTGGGCAGATAAGACAAGGTTCGAGTACCTAACCTGATCAAACTAGGATTGTTCTTGTTGCCATGACCAATGCAATCCATATGTCCTCTTCTCAAATGAATGATCACTCTAATTTGGTACCTCTCCATTGATTACCTCAGTCCAACATCCTTTTGAATAACTAAAACAAAACAAAATCAAAATAACATAAAAGAAACAAGATAAATAACTAAAAAGTAATACATGAAATAAAAGTTTAAACAAAAATGTCTAAAATAGCATTAGTAACATGAATAAAATATCAATACGCTCTCTCCAACAATGATGTAAAAAATATGACTAATAAAAAAAATTGGGTTACAATACGATCTCAATGAATATGACAATTAAACTTAATGCTAAAGATGCTCAAATATTCAATAAGTGATCAAATCATACAACTTGAGAGGCATACTAAAAGTTTAGAAGTTAAAATTAATAAATTCTTGGTAAGACCAAGGTCCTACCATAGGAACAGAACTTAAGTACTTTATCCTCATTATCTATGCTATCTAGACGAACTAAAACTAAGTAGAGATAAAATTAAATTAAAATAAGAAAATATTTTTCATAGTAAACAAGGATAATATTGAATACAAATGAAAGGCATGCTTTTGCTATCTTAACACATATATAACAAATGATCAAGGACATGACATTTAACAACTATAGTTTCTTAGCCTCAAACCACCGAGTCTATGCAAAAGGTGTAAGGCTTGAACTTATTGATTGCATCTTATAATGCCAGATGATCTCACTAATTACCTTTCGATCACATAGATTATCTAAACATGATTACTTTTAAGTATCAATAGTCAATTATTGCCTCTCAATCTCCAATCAACTAACACTGATTCTAAACTAAGTTGATCAAGCTCAGTTTGGCATTAGGCATAAGGTAATAAACAATAATCAATCAATATCACAATGAAATTAAAAAACAGAGAAACTTTTATTATAATCTTCAATAATCCAATAAATTCAATACTTTTAGCATAATCCTCACAATCAAATACATAATACAAATATTAAATTGTAAAGAATACACAAA
Organism: Jacaranda copaia; assembly: GCA_014898725.1. Lineage (NCBI taxonomy): Eukaryota > Viridiplantae > Streptophyta > Magnoliopsida > Lamiales > Bignoniaceae > Jacaranda > Jacaranda copaia. Next base: position 300,481 of record JACGDI010005464.1, on the reverse strand, counting down.
ACTCCCTAATTTCGCCACGAATCCACTGTCTTTTCTCGAAAGTTAGTGGAAAACTAAAAGACCTAAGGTGAACATGCAACCTTCACAATATAATGTTGATATTTGGCATTTGATCATGGAAAATCAATAGAAAAATGTAAGCTAAAACTAAAAGAAGAAAAATTGTAGCATTCTAAGCATTGAGTTAAGTAATTACAGGTAAAAAGATAATTTTGCTCTTAATTGTTTGCCATGCATTAGACACCCCGGGGCTACAAAGCTAAGGCCAATGATGTGGCCTTAGAGGGCTACACTAATCATCGTGACTTCAGCAATGCTCAACTCCAGGTACCTCATTTTCTTACCTTATTTATTAATCTCATGTGTTAAGCCATCTTTTGGTTGAATCTTGGACACAAAATGAAACAAATATACAAGAAAATAAACAAAGATATTAAAACACAACACAAAGTTGCCAAAATCTACAAAATGCACAAAATGGCATCAAATGTGCAAATGCACCAAATAAGTGTTTTCTCAATGAATTCACTTTGAAGCTAGTAGAAATATGGTTTGACATTGGAAGTATAATAAGAGTTATTAAACGTGATAATCCTTATCATGTCCCATATTCAAGCAGTCAAGTGACTTGAAATAGTATATAAGCTTTTTATTATAGCATCCCACCTCAAGACAACACCTAAGTTGAGGCACTACTCTGATTCAAACTGAAACTCAGAGTTACAATTCAATGGAAGGCCCATAAAATTCAAACGTATCAAAGTTAAACATTGATTCATCTCAACAAAACTTAATAAAATCACAAAACAAATGTATCATAACAGATTCAGAGAACTAGTTAAGTTACAATCCTTGACAGATCATGCCATCCATGCCATCTAACACTAAAACCTTCAAAATAAGTGTTACACATCACAACATCTCTAAGGTAAACGAAAAAGTCACAAGTTCCATACTTAACTATAGCATTAGTTCTATTACAAAACCACAATGCACTTTGTTCTAAACATGGCATCCATCATAGTCCATCCCTGTCTAAGAGATTATGAAATATAGGGGGATAAGTCCAAAGACTTAATGAGGGATAAGTAAAAGTAATAGCATGGTTTATCGAGGAAGAACTCAACTCGATAAAATAAAATCTAACTGAATATAACAAATTTAGAAAACAGGCAATACAGAAAAGTAAATAGAAAACTCTCTTGCCTTATTGCTCTAAGAACATATTACAGGCAGACGAAAATCATTTAGGCAATTCAAACCCAAAGGATATGCATTCTAAAAAAAAGCTATAAGACATGCATTGCAGATTCACCTTATACCAGACAGATAGATATTTCATCTAAGCATAATAGCTTGGTATATGGTAGATGCCTATACAAAACTGTATAGCGTACCATTGATGCCTAGCTAGAAATCCCTAGCGTATCGCTTGTACCCAGGGAAATCCCTAGTGTGCCCCTACATAACCAAATAGATCGCCCAGTATGACCTTTAACCCATATAATCATCATACAAATAATAAAAATAACTGCATATACAGATGCTTAAGGGGAAATTCTTAGCACACTGTCAGTTTCATATCAATATTTTATAACAAAATATAACAAAAATGCTACCGAGGCAACAAAAACAGTAACATAACACAGATAAGCCAACATGGCAGATGAATGCAAAATTGATAGCAGATATGCCAACAAGGCACAGATATAGTCAGATAGTACTGATACGAGACAGACAGATATTAGAATACTAGACAGCAGACAGAAGTTTTGGGTGCCAGAACAGATAGAAAATAGAATCAACATTAGAGATAACCCTCACAGGGGTATTCAAATCAATTAACAGATAACAGATAGATTTCAATCACAGTTCAGAGAATGATTCAAAAATAGTAAAACCCACACAGGGGCTTATTACAACCACAAATAAGAAAAGAAAGTGCCAGATTGGCATACCCTCACCTCTTGTAGTTTCAATCAGCAATAGTCAAAACCTAGATCTACTACTCGCTAGTGCCCAACTCATCGTCATCTAATCAGGAAAAAATTCCAAGAATCAAAATTCTTATTCAATCCTAGTAGCCTTTTAGAAATGCATCAAGTATTCTAATGCCTTCTCTATCATCAGGATGACACAGATTAATATCCTTTTTTACAAAATTCTCCATAATCAATATTTCCAGATTATCTATGATGGTTTAAGTTAAATCCAGAATAACATAATTTCCACGATAACAATTCAAGGTGTTACAATCTTAAGCAATGCTTACACATAAATCTCTAGTCAAATTCCCATTTTAACGCCATTTAACTCATAATAGTTCCTGATATCAAAATTAAAGTTCAACTTAGTATCAACCATAATTTGAGTCCAAAGTTCGTATCTCCCAACTCTCTATTCCTCGCATAGGTAAACAGTCATAGAGGTATATATATCGATTGAAAGGCTCATTCTAGACAAAATCCAATATTTGCATGCATATATGTGTATATATATAACATCAACAATCGATCAAAATCTAAATTTTACTACCAAGGGTTCAGAATCACAAATTGATAGCACAAGGATAATTACCACGTCGAAATGAACAAATTATCTCTTTGCTGCCGCTGACCGTCGATGGAAAATTCAATGCTACCACAGATTTGTTCCTCTCGGCAAGAGGATTCCAATGTTGCCTTCATTTTTGAAATTCGAGCAGCGTAGACATTGGAACGGGCCAAAAATAGTTATAGTCTCTCTCTCTCCGTCGTCGTCGAAGCCGCCATGCAACCTTTCCGCCATGCTTTCTATGTCGAGTATTGACTAATGCTTCCCTCAGAACCATCGATGGTCGCCAAAAAATGATGAATCTAGCTGCCACCATGAGCTTCCTCTCTCGATCTTCTTCGCCACCGCTGCTCCACCGCCGTGAATGGGTGTTGGTGTGGCTGGGAGTGGTGGTTATAGAGTGGAGAACAAGTTGTTCGGTTTAGAAGGATGAGATGGTTGCCGAGAGGGCTTGGCCGAAGGTGATGGTGTCTCGGCCATGAAGAAGAAAAGAAAGGGAAGGAAAAGTGAAGAAAAAAGAAAGAAAGAAATGGGGAGGAAAAGAAAAGAGTTGTCGGTTTTGTGAAATCTCATTTTTCATCATTTTTTTATTATCATTTATTTTCAGTTTCATTCCTCAAAATTTTAATTTATGCAATTTTACCCCAAGTTTTAGAAAATTGTGATTAACCCCAAATTATTCAAAACTTTACACAATTAAGTCTACAAAAATTATAATTTAGCCCACAAAAATTTTTAAAATAATTAATAATCTGAAATTCATAAAATTTTCAAATAATGACAAAATTGTATATTATAAATAAAATAAATAAAATTCTAGGGGTGTTACATTTATTCTCTCTTACTCTTCAATTCACCTTTTTGGAAGACAAACCTCCCACTAGATACATGTTATGGAGACAATACCCAGATGTAGCTAGACCTCCATAATATTGATGCATCAATCAGGTCACCAATATTAATATCATTTATTGGAATCATAGACATGTGCCTTTTCCTATGTCCATCAACAGAGGGCTATAATGATACCATATCATATCCTATATTGGAGGAATTTAGTGACTTTAAATAATTATAAGCTATTTCTCATTTCTCATCCATCGAGGTGCTTTTTCATAAGGACAAAACCTCTTCTTAGATACATATTGGCGAGACAATACCTTAATTTGGCTAAGCCTCTATGGTGACGGTAGATCGATATCATTATTGACATTATCTATAAAAAACATTGGCCATTACATCTTTCCAACCATTGACTAGGGGCTATAATAATATTCTACCTTATCCTACATTAGAGAAGCCGAGTAACTCATAATAGTATATAAATTATTTCCCTTGTATCACCTTTTGAGGCATCTTTTAACAAGGACAAAATTCAGCACCAAATTCATTTCATGTGGATAATACCTTAATGCGATTAGACCTCCATATCAATGATGGATCAAGCTTATCATCATCAAGGTAGTAGACCAACTCTTTGATTGGTTGGCAAATGAAATAAAGGCACTAGGCAAATGCCCAATGCCCCATTCATGCGATCAACCCTCAAGCCAACAACACGAGTTGCATGCCCAACAAGGCTGCAATAGCATGGTTGACCCTCAAGTCGATTGCATAAGTTGTGCACTAATAGGGTAGTCAACTTGGTTGTTGCCACCACTTGGGTAGTCAACCCCTAGGCTGGCCACACTAAGTTTAATGGTGAGTTGGTTAAGGTAGATGGCCGCCCAACACAAGACCTTTTCCATCGATCATCTGGCCGGTAGGATTTATCCCACTTACCACCCATGAAAGACCACCGCTTTTCCCAATCTTATTCAACATCTCCCCCAGACCCTATCTTAAAGATATATCTCATAGAGAGACAAGAAAAAAAGACAATGTATAAAGAGGGATAGGGCCCACAACATACCTCTTGAACTCATTTTGCAAACACTAACACAAAAAGTAAAAACTATTCAAAAACTAATTTATACCTAAAAGATAATAACAAATAATAACAATAAAATAAAACAAATTATAAAAATGGGATAACTAAATACTTAAGTAAAATGCATTAAATATGTTAAGAAAAAAAGTAAAATACATTGAATAAATTATACTCCCAACTAAAACCTCTCCAACAAAGTCTTCACTCTAAAGGAGGGGGACTATTTATATACTAATAATATGCCATAAAGGCATATCAATAAAATTATAACGAAATAAATACACAATATTATAATCGATACGCACAATAACGCAACAGTTAAATTCTAACATTATAAATATTGTTATTAATAAAATGTTGAAGTTTCAGTCATACTTCTACTCAAGCATTTTTTGGCAAGATTCACTTGGCGAATTCTCTGTATTTGTGTTCTTAAGCTAAAGATGTATTCTATTTACTTTCACTTTGGTGATTATCAAAGAGATCCCTAGATCCAAATTTGAATTGCATTAGTCACAAAAATGAATCAATGAGATACTTAGATAACTACATATATAATGCCAAAAAATCTATAATGTATTGAAGAAATATGAATAATCTATGCAATTAGTATTAAGATACTAATTTATATAAATTATTTTTTATAAAAATTTTGTGACGATGACTATTATGTACTAATGGCTATTTTTTGTATTTTTATAAATGTATCAAAGAGCTTTGCAGTTATAGATTACAATATTTAAGAAAATGAGGATAGATAAATATCTACTCTATTAATTGGTTCCATTCAAAAATTTGTATTTCTTTTCTACTAAAAATGAAAATTTCAATTTATTAGAATTTAAATAAAATTTGTTCAAAATTGAATTTTGTTAATCATTAAAGCCCATATATCCACCTTTTATCTACCAATTGTTTGTGTATATTTTACCAACTATATATTTCATATTATAATTTTTATTTTAATTATACAATGTCACAACAAAGTTATATGATCTAATACTTGAATTAAGAGAATATGTGGTATTAAATATAATTAATTAACATGGCAAAACTAACTAGAATATCTATTGAATAAGTGGACATTTATTATAAAGTATATAGACCAAATGGATAATTAAACTATGCAAATATGATATTAATCAAGTACATGTTTAATAAAAAAAATATTAACCAAGATATAGTCCATTAAATAATTACTTGAATAGTATAAAGAAATTTAAAATTTTTTTAGCTTTAATAATTCAAAAATTCTTTATGATTGCTACAATAATATTTTGCTAAATACCAAAATTTTATTTTATAATGTATAGTCATGATGAATAAATTGATGCATTTCACATATGCTACAAACTCTAACATACTAACGTATATAATATATATATATATATATAATTTTTTGCATTTTATTTATAAACTTCAATTAAAATTAACTATAGAAGCTTAACCAAAAAATAAAAATAAAAATAAAAATTAACAATTCACTTTAAATACTCAAAATTGTAACCTGGTTATACTTGAACAAAGTAGCACTTAAATTTAATGGTATTAATACTTTGTATAATTTTGAAGAAATTTTTATTTCTAAAAAAAGGTACTCTCAATTTAGAGAAGTAAAAATTTTTATTTTTCTAAATGTAAATTACATTTCATCGGCAAATGAACAAAACAGGATGTATCATAGTATTGCAATTATGCATTTTGGTGTAATTTAATTACTCATTTTTACTATAGATATTAGTAATTATTGAAATGTGACATTGAAATTTTTTCGATTGAATACATTGAGAAGGAAAAAAAATACATTAAATCATGTGAAATATTTCTTTTTTAGTTTCAAAAAAAAAATATTCATTATGCATGTGACAAATATTTAATATTATTTGTTGAATGAAATAAAACATTACGTTCCCCAAATCATGAATATACTAAATATGCATGGAAATATCAAATTTTTTTCTTTTAAGAACTCAACCAAAACATTTTTAGCTTTTGAAAAGAAAAAGAAAGATGCAAAAAGTATTGAAAATTAAACAATTATCCATTTCGAAGCTCAATTAATTCAATATGCTCTAACGAGACCTTAAGAATTATGTTTCATGAAAAGAGATTCAAATCCTTTAATTTTTGCTATTTGTTTTAATTAAAGTATAATTTTATTATTATTTATATATATTATACAAATGTTGCATTGATGTCTTGTCTAAGATTAAAATTAGAGCTATCTGAAAAACAAAAATACTTTACAACAGTACATTTACTTAATTGTTGCAGTATATTTATTTAATGAATATTGATGCTGCTACGAGCTTGAAGGTCCTGTACTCCGAT
>JACGDI010005464.1:251292-289677 GCA_014898725.1 Jacaranda copaia | reverse complement strand
GTATTTATAGTTTTATGTGGGTGTGACTTTACCCAAATACCCTTATCAGGTGTGATCGTTCTTTTCCCCCACCAGAGGGTTGAAAGTCATTTCATGTTCAGAATCTGGTACAGTGCTAGGTGGCTAAATCTCCAATTTTTCTGGATAACCGTGCCAGAAGGGGCACGTGTCTGTTAAAATTGTTAGCAAGGCTGTTAGAGTTGTTGGCAGTAGTTATACCGGCTGCCACGTGTCATCGACGTGGAGATATTCAACCTGTCAGATAAGCGAATAGAGGATGATTCAGTGGTCGATTTGTGTCGACCAGAGACAATAGCTCACAGGCGTGGCTTGATCCTGAAGTCGATGCGGGTCGACTGTGGATGCTGCCACGTGGAGTCGATACAGGTCGACCATGAGTGCTGTCACAAGAGATCGATTTAAGTCGACCAGTCACTTGTTATTTGGGCTCGTAGGCTTTATTATTTAGAATTGGGCCTATTGGGCTATCCCATATCAAATATTATTTGACATTATTGCTTAACTATTTGGCATAATATTCTAAAAAAGTGATAGTACTTTATTAATTAGATATAAAAATTATAATTTTTTTTTATAAAAGCATTACATTTATAATTTTTATTTAATTTAATTTAAATAGATAAAACCATGCATATCATGAGATATATGCTAATTATTTGTTGTCTAATAATTTGGTGATAGTTGATTAATTTACTTGAATGGTTTAAAGAAATTTAAAAATTTATTAGTTTTAATAATCTAAAAATTCTTTATGAATTGCAATAATAAGATTCTACTAAATGCCAATAAAATATATTATACAAATGTTGCATTCATGTCTTGTCTAAGATTAAAATTAGAGCTATCTGAAAAATAAAAATACTTTACAACAATACATTTACTTAATGTGTTGAATTATATTTATTTAATGAATATTATTTGACATTATTGCTTAACTATTTGACATAATATTCTAAAAAAGTGATAGAATTTTATTAATTAGACATAAAAATTATAATTTTTTTTATAAAAGCACTACATTTATAATTTTTATTTAATTTTGTTTAAATAGATAAAACCATGCATATCATGATATATATGCTAATTATCTGTTGTCTAATAATTTGGTGATAGTTGATTAATTTACTCGAATGATTTAAAGAAATTTAAAAATTTATTAGTTTTAATAATCTAAAAATTCTTTATGAATTGTAATAATAATATTCTAGTAAATACCAATTATTTTATTTTATAATGTATAGTCATCAGAAACAAATTGATGCATTTCACATATGCTACAAACTCTAACATATTAATGTATATATATATATATATAATATGTGCAAATTTATGAATATTTATTTATAAACTTCAATTAAATTTGGCTTGGATGCTTAATAAAAAAATATCAATTCGCTTTACATACTCATAATTGTAACCTAGCTATACTTTAACAGAATAGCACTTAAATTTAATTGTATTAATGCTTTGTCTATTTCTAAAGAGTTTTTTTCTAAGAAATAGGTACTCTCGATTAAAATAAGTAAAAAATTTTATTTTTCTAAATGTAAATTACATTTCATCAACAAATGAGCAAAATAGGATGTGTAACAGTATTGCAAATATGCATATCGGTGCAATTTAATCGCTCATTTTTACTATAGATGTTAATAATTATTGAAATGTGATATTGAAAATTTTTTTATTAAATACATTGAAAAGAAAAAATAGGATTTTATTAAATCATGTGAAATATTTCTTTTTTAGTTTCAAGAAAAAATTTCATTATGTGACCAATATTTAATATTTTGTGTTGAATGAAATAAAACATTATGCTCTCCAAATCGTGAATATATGTGCATGAATATTTTATTTTTTTTCTTTCAAAACTCAACTAAAGCATCTTTAACTTTTGAAAAGAAAAGGAAAGATGTAATAAGGATTAAAAATTAAATAATTATCCATTTCGAAGCTCAACTAATTCAATATGTTCTGACGAGACCTTAAGAATTATGTTGCATGAAAAGATATACAAATCCTTTAATTTTTGTTATTTGTTTTAATTAAAATATAAATTTGTTATTATTTATATATTATAGAAATGTTGTATCCATGCCCTGCTCGAGATTAAAGTTAGAGGTATGTGAAAAATAAAAATACTTTACAGTAATACATTTACTTAATATGTCCCATTCTATTTATTTAATGAATATTATTTGACACTATTGCTTAACTATTTGAAATAGTATTCTAAAAAAGTGAGAGTATTTTATTAATTAGACTTAAAAATTATAATTTTTTTATAAAAGCACAACAATTAATTTTACATTTATAATTTTTATTTATTTAATTTAAATAGATAAAACCATGCATATCATGAGATCTGTGCTAATTATCTATTGTTGAATAATTGGGAGATAGTTGATTTAAGGGGAAGATTTTTAAAGATCAATAATTTTGTATTTCTTCTATCTACATATCATGATGAGTTGGCATATGATAATAATTCTTTTGTTGGATATATGTTTGTCCTATATTATCAGAAGTTCTATGTATAATCGTGTTTATGAAGTTTTTTGATTGTTCATTTAATTCTCTTTCAAATTGTTCATCCATTGTTGAATCACTTTCTTTTATTACATTCATATTTTCTATTTTTGCTTTCCCTTTGCTGAATTATTTCAATTGTCTATTTATTTCATCAAGTACTTTTTTTGTATTTGGTCCTAAGTTGGTTTATATTCAAGCATCTTAAAGGATATTTTTGTAATATTTTTATTTTTGTGGACATCATACGTTGGTCTAATTCTATGTATTTGGAGTTTTTCTTTTTCATCCATATCAAGCTTGTCTTCTATTCTACCAAGTTGTTCCCCTATAGTACACAACATAGTTAGATTGTTTGTTGGCATGGTTACTTGGTGATATGGGATAGCCAAACAAGCTCAGCCCAATAGTTATTAATTTCATTGACTGTTTCCAAGCCTACTTTGCATCCGAAGCCTAACTGCGCTTTCAGACCCAGTTGAGGTAAGTTACTCTATCACAACCACGGATAGTTCTTGATCCTACCCAATGGGAGGTTTCAAGCCGCTTAGTGCATTCAACTATTTCTCTAGTTGACCATTTTCTATGGTTGATCACCGTCGACTAAAGTGCTCACTCCAATACCGAATCATATCCCTGCTGCATTCAATGCTCCAACAGTCAGCGTGCCTCAGCATTAATGGCGCATGCAGCTCCAATACTGCCTCGGCCACCAACTCTATCAAGGAGGCGTGCCTCTAGAGTACTATTCTCCTAAGAAAGTAGGAGATGATGCCATCTAGAATAATATGGAGATGAGAAATGACCTATAGCTTCTAAGTAGGGACAAAAGCCCTCTACACTTGATAGGATCATCTATCATCCACCTGGAGAAGGTTATAAATACCCCATTGCTAGCCACCCTCCAAGTATGCCATTTTTACTATACGCTCTAATTTTGTTGCTCGATTTTCTTATTCGACCAATACCAACTTGAGTGTTAGAATGCTTTAGTTGGGGGCACCTCGGCTAGCTGACATTTGCTAGTGGTTGCAGATCTCAACCCAAGAAAATATTACTGTTGGATCATTCAACCTCCCTGGTCGAATTAACCCAAACACAACCCAATCCAGTAAAACAGCTCTCAACCTCATCACTTGGTATTTGATATTATTTGAATCTTTGGAAAGTTCTGGGATAGGATCTACAAGGATCGTTTTGTCTCCTATTTTTATTCCTATATTTTCCAATGACGGTTTCTCAGAATTTATTATAGTTTTGTCCTATTTGGTCCAATTTCTATATTGCTTCATAATTACATTAATTTGTTTAGATTCTAGGTATTCAAATAAGGGAACATTTCGCTCTATTTCTTACATATGTTCAAACCATCCATTTTTTATCCTTTCCCTTTTAAATGGAGTAAATTTCTTCATATAAGCTTTCCTTTTGTCATCATTCTTATAGGAGAGAAACTCTTGCTTTAAATCATCTTTGTTAATCTTGAACTTTTTCAAGGTGGCCATTTGAGATGGAGTAGGATCAAAGTCTTCAAACTTACTTGTGAATTGGTGATATATAGGATCAACAATTCCTTTATCCTTTTGAATGGCTTCCAATTGTTTTGCTTGTGATGAACTGGTTGAAAACCTCGGTAAAGATTCAAGTTAGGAGAAACTATTCTAACATTCTCAAACCTAGACCTATTCTCTGACTTAGAACTATTGAACTGTTTCTACTGATCTATCAAGGTTTTACAGTATAGATTCAAGATCTTTATTTTCTAAAATTGATTTATTAGTTGTTCCCTGAGGTGTACTACAAGCTTGAGGGAAGGATATTTCCCTGCAGTTAATCATTTTTTAAATTAAAACATTTGAATTAAGATTGCTTACTTCCCAAAAGGTTATTTGATTACTAGGTATTCTTTCATTAATTACTTTTGTATTTAATCCTATATTCATAAGTTTTTAGTGAATTCTATAAAATACCTCATAGGCTAAACATTCAAACTTCATACTATAATTGTATGCTTTGATGTTAAGTGTTAAGACATCTAATATGTGGATCTTGTAATGCTACTGTAAATTTGGGAAGCAATTGAAATAGATTGGTCCATTTCTTAGGTTTGTCTCTACTACTCCTAATAAAAGGTCTTCATACCTAAGGTGCCTACAATCCCTTAGGGCTAAGAAGATACTTGTATTTAGAAATTGTCTTGTTAAGGGTTTTACTCCTACTTGAACAAGATCAAGATGTAAGAATCTATATTTATTCTTAAGATGTTGTTTGATTTCTTTAGAAAAGAAGAGTTGTGTGGCTTGATTTTCACTAACTAATGAAATTATTTTTTCAACTAATCTAATATATATAAAGTAAAATGATGTTCAACTCTAGTTTTAGTATATTTTTATGTGGCAATGATGTGGATAAGTTATTTTTGTTTCCTTTAGCCATTTCAACATATTTCTATATACATATTGCTATCAAGATGAGTTATTTTGTTATTAATGTGAAGATATTATGTTAATTGATTTTTTGATAACTCCATATACAATATTGGTAAGTACTCAATACATCTATGTATGTGATTTTTCATATTAACTTTTTTGTAGTTCTCTCTCTCTCTCTCTCTATATATATATATATATATGAATTCTATACTAATGATTTTTTTGTAACTCTACATCTAATTTCTGTAAGTACTCTCTCTGTATATAATATAAATATATATGGTATTTGTAATTCTCTTCTCTCTCTCTATACACACACACACACACACATATAACTTATTAGTGCAAAATTAGCCGAAAATCAGGAGGCTATATTTGGTTTGGAAAATTAACCTTAATTTGAGACTCCCTAAATTATGTTCTACTTCATATTTAAATATTTTAATTAAGTTAAATTCCCTAATCTAAATCAAAATTCCTACAAGTAATTTATTCTAAAAATAACTGAGACACACAATTCATTAATTCTTAAAAATACAAAAATATTTGTCCTTTTTTTTCTTCACCTCTATAGGATCATTTATTTGGTGAATTCAATTCAATTTTCATTGAATATATATGTATCTTCTAATTTTCATATGGTTTTCAATATTGGTATACTTTTATGTTTATGAACTAGGTTAATTTATAAAAGAAATTTGAAGTTTCGATTTTGTGGTAAGTTGAAAATTTTGTCTTCTATTGTCGATATTAATTCTTCACTTTTGGTCACTTTTTTCACTTTTTTTTTTTCTGGTATTATGGCTTTCTTTAACCCATGATTTGTTTATCTTTATCATTTTGTTGGTTTGATGTTTTGGTGGTGGTTTAGAGCTTTTTTCTTTCTTTTTCTTTCTTTTTTTCATTTGTTATCATTTTGTATTTTTATCCACATTAGAAAATAAAACCAAATGATAAAGACCAATTTTCAGCATTGATGTTTTTATATAATAAGAAAATATTAATGTTTTTGTATTATGTTTGAGTGGATGAATAAATTTTTTTATTTATAATAATAAATTTATATTAGTTTTCTAATTATGTCAAGGCTCCAACATGTTCTCGAAAAATATTTTCAATTGGCTTGAAAAATTTTAGAAGAAAATGTTTATATAATACTTTTGGATCATAAGCTGTTATTATGTTTGTTTGCAAAGTCAAACAATTTTTACTTTTTGACTAATTCTTTTGTTATTGATATATTTTATGCTTTTAAATATTATATAATTGCTTTTTAATAAATTAATAAAATTTTCTAATATTACATCTAGAAAATTTTAATTTGATTGGTTAACAATTATAATAGAATAATTAATAATTTTGAAACAGGATAAAAAAAAACGGATATAATAAGTGCCTAATTAAGTTGGAATAAGTAATTTACGTCATTATTGAATTTTATATACAATATGATTGGACCATGGTACTGATTATTATTAACTTCAAAAGTGCATTTGAAGGACATAAACTTAAAATTATTGTAAGGTGAAATGTATAAATTTTGTGACCCTACATAATTATTTTGTCATAATTAAAATACTAAGCATTTGAATATTAAGATATAAAAACTATATTGATTTATTTTTCATAATTTTTCTATTTAATTTGAATACAATATCCATATATAATATATATCTTATCAATAATTATCTAAATTTAATATATAAGAATTATATTAATTTATTTTTTTTATAATTTTCTACCAATTTTAGTAAATATTGAATATATATACACATTATTTTTTTAGTTTTTTAATATATATTTTTGTTTAGGTAAAATACGAAATTTTAACAGAAATGGTGCAATTCCAAGTGCATTTGGCCTAACGACACATACGTCATATTGACATGAAATATAGTTATATTTCACTTATTCCTATTGTTATATTGCATTCAATGAAATTCCCATGAAATTTTTCTTAATTTAGTTATTCTTTTCATTTAAGATTTGTAATATTTATAAAAAAATGGAAATACTTAAATTACATTTATATATATTAATATAATAAATTTTTAAATTTAAAATAATTATTCAATGCAATGCACGGGATAAAAGCTAGTTTAATAATGAAGGCTGATCTAAAATCTAGAAATTTTGCATGCCAAATTTCTCTATTAGGTATCTTGTGGGTTCCATTTAGAAAAATTGTATTTCTTTTCTCCTCAAAGTGAAACTTTCAATTTATCAGAACTTAAATAAAATTTGTTTGAAATTGAATTTTGTTAATTATAAAAGCCCATATATATCCACTTTTTATGTACAATTTGTTTATGTATATTTTACCAACTATGTATTTCATATTATAATTTTTATTTTAATTATACAATATCACAGTGAAGTTACATGATTTAATACTTGAATTAAGAGAATATGTGATATTAATTATGTTAGGATGATTATTTTGATGTATGACAATGATGCATTTAATTTCATTAATCAAGCAAATCACGATCTATTTTCATCTTTAGTTAATATATTATTTAGAAAAAATATTGCTAATCTTTTATATATGGAAAGAATATATTAAGAAGGCTGAATATTTACCTTGATTGATTACTCACAACCACACATGGTAAGTTACTGTTGGGACTTATCTATGGAAATTTGCCGTTGGAAAATCTAAGCATCAACAAAGGTCTACTATTTAATCTTGAAGAGAAAAACTCAAAAGAACGAGCATTTGCTTATAGTAATATTCAGTTCTAATCATCGACTTTCTTGAAGTACCATATTGGAGAAAAGAAAGGGGTGTGTTGCTTACTTGCGGTTCTAGCTGGAACTACCTCTAGCCGCTTAGTTCTTTGTGTTAGGATTTTTGGAATATTGTTTTCCTTCTATTGTATCAGTTTGTTTGATATAGTTTCAGTTGGTTTTATTTTGCTTGTTTATTATTAAACTCATTTGTACTAATTCTCTTTGAAATTATTAGTGAACTTTTGCATATTAAAATCCTAAGTGAAAGCTTAGGTAGTGGAATAGGCTTGCCGAACCACTATAAATCTGGTGTCTCGTCTACCTTTTCTTTATCTTTAAATTTGTGATTATTCCGTTTGGAACTTTTAGTTCATAATTGTTGTTCAACTGAAAAATAACTTTGCTTTAGGCATAATTCATCCTCTCTTAGGCCTATTATAATTAACAAATTATAATTAATTAAGCCGACAATGCTAACTGGATTATCTGTTGAATAAGTGGACATTTATTATAAAGTACATAGACCAAATGAGTAATTAAAGTATACAAATATAATATTAATCAAGTACGTGTTTAATAAAAAAATATCAACCAAGATATAGTCTATTAAATAATGACTCGCATGGTTTAAAGAAATTTAGAAATTTATTAGTTTTAACAATCCGAAAATTCTTTAGGAATGGCGACAATAATATTTTTACATGAGATAGAGAGAATTTTGATTAGAGTTATGTTTTGAAAGATATTCCGCATATGAAAAATATTTCATTCTTGTCATTTAGATAATAAGTTTATCTTCTAGATTATTTTCTTCATTGATAAAGATTATATTTTAAATTTTTTTATTATCTTTTAGGAGTTAGATATTATTTTGCTTTATCTTTTGAGAGTTAGGTATTATTTCACATTGTCTTTTAGGGAGTTACACGTTTTAGATATGAGTATGAATTTGTTATATTCCTATCAGTTATAAAATTAAAATTCTTTGAGGGGCCTATAAATAGGGTCATATATTTAGCCTGTAAAAGACAACTTCTGCAATAGAATTCTTTGATTTTTTCTTTACGAGAAAGTTCTTTACTTTGTTTTGAGGTTTGTCATGTATAGGCTTTCTTTTATTCAAGTTATTCGTGTAATATTGTTTTTTCTTTTTCTTTTCTCCCATATTTTACCCACTGCATCAAATATTCTGCTAAATACCAATTATTTTATTTTATAATGTATAGTCATCATGGATAAATTGATGCATTTCACATGAGCTACAAACTCTAACATATTAATATATATAATATATATGCAAATTTATGAATTTTATTCATAAACTTCAGTTAAAATTGAATACAGATGTTTAATAAAAAAGTAACAATTCGCTTTAAATACTCATTATCGTAATTTGGTTATACTTTGACAAAATAACACTTAAATTTAATTGTATTAATACTTCGTCTAATTCTAAAGAATAATTTCTTTTTCTTTTTCCCTAAAAAATGATACTCTCAATTAAGAGAAGTAAAAAAAATATTTTTCTAAATGTAAATTATATTTCATCAACAAATGGACAAAACGGGATGTATAACAGTATTGCAAATACGGTTATTGGCGTAGTTTAATTACTTCTTTTTACTACAAATATTAATAATTGTTGAAATATGATATTGAAAATTTTTGATTGAATGCATTAAAAAGAAAAAAAATATTAAATCATGTGAAATATTTCTTTTCTAGTTTCAAGAAAAAAAATTCATTATGTGACAAATATTTAATATTTTTTGTTGAATGAAATAAAACAATACTCTCTCTAAATTGTGAATATATTAAATATGCATGAATATTTTTTTTTTGTTTTTTTTCGTTTTCAAGAAGTCAACTAAAGCATCTTTAACTTTTGAAAAGAAGAAGAAAGATGCATTAAGTATTAGCAATTAAATAATTGTCTATTTCGAAGCTTGATTAATTCAGTATGTTCTAACAAGACCTTGATAGTTATGTTTCACGAAAAAATATTCAAATCCTTCAATTTTTGTTATTTGTGTTAATTAAAATAAAATTTATTATCATTTATATGTTATAGAAATGTTGTACCCGTACCTTGCTTGAGGTTAAAATTAGAGCTATTTGAACAACGAAATGCTTTACAATAATACATTTACTTAATATGTCACATTATATTTATTTAATGGATATTATTTGACATTATTGCTTAACTATTTGAGGTAATATTCTGAAAAAGTGAGTGTATTTTATTAATTAGATAAAAAAATTATAATTTTTTTTTATAGAAGCACTACAATTAATTTTTATTTAATTTAATTTAAATAGATAAAACCATGCATGTCATGTGATCTCTGCTAATTATCAGTTGCCGAGTAATTTGGTGATAGTTGATTAATTTTGATTTGTTGGTTTAGGAGGGTTTTGTTTTTTTCCATTGCTTGATACACTAAAGAAGAAGAAATGAGTACAAGTATTTTTTTTGCCAGAAACCAAGATATAACACCTGTTACAAATATTCAAAAAGATTATTTCATTTTAATATCATTAATTATCTACAGAGAAATATGTTTAGCTAGCTAGATAATTAGCAAATTGAGTTAGCCTTCTATTTATACTAACCTTATGAAGCTGAAGAACAAGAGATTATCTATGAGGTGATGGAAAAGTAAAGGTATATAGCTTAATTCATTTATAGCATAACAAAGAGAAGCAACGTTCAAATATTACCCATTAGAGAACGTTGATTTGTGTTCAGCCAATTTTGCCTTCTATCATCTTTCTTCTCATTTTAGACGCTTTTTTTTTTTTTTTTAAAAAAAAAAACAATAATAATAATAATTTCACACCTTATGAGCAATCCCATGTCCTCATCGTTTTGAAATTTTTTCCAAGTTCCCAATCTTATTTTTCCCAACCCATTGTCATTTTTTTGTTACATGCTATAATTTTAATTTTTAACCGTGCAGATTTAAATACTAAAGTACTAGGATCTATTATGCATTGATGTGGATGGACATGTTATTATGTAACACACACAAAATTCTATGATTAAAGTATATGATAAATACATTAAAAATTAATTAAGTAATATTAATTGAATGTTAAAGAGATAAAACAGGTGAATTTAATCCTCGCATATGAGACTTTGTTCCATATAAGCATATTTTACTTGAAAATTATCACTATAACGTATTGCACTTCTTGTAATAAAATTTTTAGCAATGATGGTAAAATTCATTACAAATAATTAATTATATGTAACGAAAAAAATAAGATTTCTTTATCAATATACTAACGTTGGATAACAAAGAATTTTTTTTTTATTGAAATTTATTACCTTAAAATTTTCATCTACGTAAATAAATTAACAATTGTTACTGAAAATGAATTTATGTGAAAAATAATATTTACAGTCATTTTAAAATTTCCTAATTTTTTGTAACATTATAAAATTTGTTTCAAATAAAACATATTGTTACAATTTTTTTTTGTTTTTTTTTTGTTTTTTGGTTGAAGTTAATTTTCCACCCATAATTTATTGTCGTCCAAAATGTATTTTCCTCCTAAATTTGGTGCAGATTTTATTTCTCAAAGCTGCTGATTTCCTCCAAAAATGGATTAGGCTTCACATAAAAAGTGAATTTGTCATTATGCTTCATTTAAAAATTGTGTTTTACATTAAGGGCTTGGCATTATGTAAATGATTGTTGAATTAGACTTCATGAACTTATTTTTTTAAGATTTGGACTTGATCAAATTTCACTGCCTTAGCAAACTTCGCTTCATTTGGTTTCGTTTGTGAATTGGTGAATTGAAATTCCTTTAAATCAGACTTCGCATTAAATGTAAAGAATTCATCAATTGGGTTTCACCAAAACATTTCGTGAGTTGGTGAGTAGGGCTTCCACTGGTTTTTGGTAATTTTCAATGGATGAGTGAGTTGGGTTTTTGTGCGACCGACACTTGACAGTCATGTAAATTTTTTGCTGTACTTAGTTGGGCTCGACCAACTCATTTTTCCAATTGGACTTGACCAAGTCTTTAATGGATTTGTAAGTTAGGCCCTTTTAAAAATGTAGCTTGACCAAATATTTTGTAACTTGGTGGACTTCCTTTAAATTGGGCTTCAGAATAATGTAAAGAACTTAAATTTAGCTATATTGCCGAATTTGAAGTTTTCATAAAGAGATGTGATATTGTAGGGCAGTAAGAACAAACTATTGTTCTCTTTTTGGAGGATTCCAACCTGATATTTGCAATGTTGTACAGTTGCAGTTTTATTAGACCTTTAGGATTTTGGTTGGGATGACAAAGAGTAATACAATGTTTTTATCCCACATAATCATTCATTTGGTTGGAATGATAATAAATATATAGGTCCAAATTAATACTTCAAGCCTACATTTATTTGTGTAAGATAAATGATAAATTAACTTGCCACCCCCATGTGTTTATTTATCTATGAGTTTGCTCTTTGTCTTGAAATTATAGATTTGCCTTTAAATTATGGAATCATCTGTTATAATAATAATAATAATAATAATAATAATAATAATAATAATAATAATAATAATAATAATAATAAAGGAAGACAAATAGGGGAATTTTTATATTTAAGTGCGGGACAAAAAGGTAATTTGATAGACGTAATCAAAATACTTTAGTGTTGAATCAAACACAACAACCAACAATCATGTGGGTCCGCATAAAAATCATGCAAACAAAACTATTGCATCATGATAAATAATCATACAAATTATAACATAATATATAATCTGTAGATAACTTAAAAATCAAACCAAAGTAGCCCTGAATGATGCATGCAAGTTGGCTTTTAAGGTGGAATGATAATAAAGAGAATCAAGTCAAAATGGTGTTTAATTTTCTTCACATGGAGGTACTTCCAACTGAGGAAGTACATTTACTTCTAAGCCTACATCCACACCAAAAGAGGTGAAATTAAAATCTATTGTGAACAAAAAAAAATGGTGGTGATTAAGTAAGGTCAAGTGGTTCTAATACTCAAACACCATGCTTCAAATGCAAAGACTTTGAACACATTGCTAGGGATTGTCTAAATTGCAAGATTATCACTTTTGTAGAAGAGAAAATTAAGGAAGAACTTAATATAATAGCCTTATCTATGATGAATTGGAGGAAGAAGAAGATATTATCTATAAGGATCATGGAGAATTTTAGTTGTTTGATGCAACCACAATGCGATCAATGTTGAAGATAATTCTTGGCTCTGCAACAATATTTCCACATAAGGTGCACTTGTCCTGGTAAAGTTTGAAATGCCATCATTGATGGAGGAAGGTTAAACTTAAACTACAATTCAATTCTTCTTCTCACTATCAAATTGATAGACAAATGGAGGTTATTAGTAGAAGTTTGGGAAATTTTTTGAAAAGGTTGGTTGATAAAAGTATTCACCAATCAGATATAGTTTTGGCTCAATTTGAATTTGCATATAATCGATCTTCTAGCCAAACAACTGGAAGGAACCCTTTGAGACATCCTATAGCAGCAATCTAATTTTTCCATTGAATTTAGCTCCACTTCCAATTTCTAACACTACTATAGTGATGAAGAGGATCATGCTAAATCTATCAAGAAGTTGCATAAGCAGGTTTGACAAGAAATCTTCAAGCATGATGTGAAGTATCGAAATATTGCCAATAAGCATCGAAAGATAATACCTTTCAAGATTTATCTTCGCAAAGACCGTTTTGCTCATGGTCATCATGGAAAATTACAATATAGTGCTAGTGGTCCTCTCAAGGTTCTAAGAAAATTAATCAAAATGCTTATAAAATCGAATTACTCGATGACTATGGATTTTCAGCAGCATCCGATGTTGCATATCTCTTTTCTTACATTGAAGATGAATTCGATCAAAATTTGAGGGTGGGTCTTTTCCAACTAAGGAAGAATGATACCAAAATAATTCAAAATGAATTATGGAATGAAGATACAAGTCTTTGTGAGAAGAGTAGTCAATTTTACAAGAAAATTATGCCTAAGAATCTAATATCAATTGGTGCACTTGAAATCCACTTTTAAGGTATTAGGACAGATTTTATGTTAATTTCTCAGAACAAATTATTTTTATTGGGAATGAACTAGATGGTGAACTATATACCATTAGAGAGCTACAGATGTCTAGTTTCTAACACAATAAATAGTTTTCAAAAAGTATTTTGTTACAGAGAGTTATGTTGAAATTACTAAGGATTGCTAGATTGATGCTTTGTTAACTGGTTGGATTCAACAATATGAATGGACAACTCGGGTTTCACTCAATTTTGATGATTTTTTTATTTGGTTTCTTGGTTATCTAATTCCTTAATATTTTCTAATTAAACTCATTAATTTTGCAGTCTCTAAGTTGTGATAAATGTGTCCTCATTTGGGTTGTTCCAAGCTTTATAAGGCCAACTCGTGTAGTTATTTCCATCAGAATATTTTGAAATATATAATTTATATTTGAGATTTTGGCTCGTGCTCAAGAAGAGAAATCTTCTTATTTTGTTCTAAACGCTAAGGTAGATTTCTAAAGTGGTAAGTGATATTACACAACTTGAATGGTATCTTATGGTTCCTCTGACTTTCCATATTTTTCCAATGACAGCTCCATAATTGGCAAGCCACATCAAATCGACTTAATTAATTAAATAAACAGTTTATTTAATTGTATCAATGCAAGTATTAAATTAATCAAGTCTAAAATCAATTATTTTTAATCTTATCTAACCCTTAAACAAGAATATTGTAAATTATTTGAAAGTGGACTTTCTTAAATCGGCCATTGTATATGATCCCTTAGTTCACAAATTAACTAGTAGTGGACTTTCTGCTTCATGAAATTTAATTTGTAAATAATCAACTATTGTAATTTTTCTTTTAATTAAACCCCATGAATCGACCACTTTTAAGTTACAGCTTTAACTCTTGAGTACTCATTCTTCATGATCCATGCTTGGCAACAAACTCAAGAAACTCTAGATAATAGATGAAGAATCAGAGCAAATGTTTAGCTTACCAGTACCGTGACAATATAGTTATTTCGTTACTCCCAATTGAGGCTGAAGGTCTGTCCAGAGATCAAAATATTTACTCCAATAGCTACAAGAACTATATAACTACTCCAACCTAATTGATAATTATATATGACCAATTTAGAGAACTCTTTCTAAGTTGGCACATTGTTGGAATATGTTTATTTGATTAGAATGTCTTCAAATTATAACATAGAAATATGCTCAACTATCCCAAACTGCAAGGGATCAAGCCATCACAGCATAGAGTATTTCAAATATTGCAAGAAAGGGTTCTATCTCCACAAAGAATGGGGAAAATCATGTGGTGAGTGCTCGTCTACTCACTTTACCTTGGCTACAAGAATTTAGATAACATCAACAAAAACAAATCCAAATAATAAAGAATGAAAAACTCCACCAAAGGATAAGTAAAGGATAATTCTCTTTTGCGGTTAAACTTCAAGAACATTACATGATTAGACTACAAGTGTTTCAATTATAACCTTCTCTCTTTGTTGAGTGCCAAGGTACTCTGCTGCCTAAAGGTCAAACAACCTATTAAACTCACTCATCAAGTGCCTCTAGGTGTCAATGTTAAAAAATAATGGTAATTCTCAATAGAAATTGTTAGAAAATAATATGATATGCATATACTTGTGCACAAAAATTAGAAATATAAGGATCAAATTTAGTTTAACATATAAAAACAAATGAAATATTCTAGATATACAAATCTCAAAATTTAATACTTAGACTGCTTTTGCACATAACAATACCAAATGAAATAAGAGAGTAAGAAATTCTATTTGAATGTGTTGGAAGCAATAATGGAAAGACTTGAGCTAAAACTTGTTACCCCAACAATCTCTTTAAGGCTTTATTTGTCCCATTATGGTGCTGAAGGTCACTGACAAACAGCCTTCCAAGACATGACTCTTCTCGATCAAAGGCAGCATTCCAACCGCCTAGAATGATGAACCAAATTGACTGAAAACTCTTTTATGAAATGAATAGTGATGTTGGAAGTGCTTAGTATAGTACTTAAACAAATGCTAGTGTGCTTTTATCTTCTATCTCCTATTTGGTTGGGTTCTAGGCACTTCTATTTATAGTTGTGCAATGCAATTTTGTTGATGAGATATAATTCTTCATTAGTATTATAATTTTTTCTTTTAAGGACGCAACTATAGGATAAAATCCCATAACTTGATTTTTTAATGAAGAGTTATAGCTTCACCAAAGAGTTAGGAACTCAAGTCATGACTCTAGCTCCTTAGCTAGCTATTCTATAGGGGTGTGTCCATCGGGACACAATAAACTTTACTTATTTTATTTTCACACGCGTATTGTTTTATCTAATGTGAATAGACTTGTTCTATCTCTAAAATGTCCTTAAATAATATTTCAATTTAAACTCAATTTTCTTATTTAATTATTTTATTTAATTTTGATATATGAATATGCTGAATTTTACAGAGACTTCAATCGCTTATCCCCAAGCCAAATCAAATTATAAAATCAATGAAACATATAGGACATCTACCAAGGTATTAAAATAAAAAATCCAATCATTAAAAGGAGCATGACGACATAATAATAACAAAATCTATATCACATTTTGATTATTATTATATCATCTTCTAAAGATAATGAAAATATAGTTTGTCATCTTCGCAATAATGAAAATAAAACTAAATTCCTTGTTTATTATGAGAAGATCTCGGGAAACAATAAGAGCCTGGAGGAGACAACAGGAGATGCTTGGGCGTCCCATCTGCAGCTTCTAGAATGTAAACTCATCATCTTATCCTTATATAGACCTGATGAAAAATTACTTATACTTGTAGGTATCTAAGAATACCAAAAAAAAAAAAAAAAGTGTAAATAATGTGCCTTATTTTCTTTGCTCAATAAAATACTGGTAATTCCTTCTGCTACCTAATTACCTGTCATTTTTTTACCCAACTTGTGAATACCCATGAGTAATTGGCGAGTAACTATATTATATATGTAGTTCTAAATTTTTCTCTAGTTCTCACAAATATTTTGGTGGATATAACATATTTTTTTTATAACATCAACAATATTTAAGTTATGTTTAAACTTCTAGTTCAAATAATTTTTGACATATAATGGGATTTAAATTTGAACTTTGAAATATATTATAACTTAAATTTGATAAATGTTTAAACATTTAAATTGTCGTTTCCATTTTAACACTTGACATGCTTTAAATACTTGTTCAATGTAACATTTAAAATTTGTAGCCTCTGTCATTAGTGTTGTTTATGTAATATTTGAATAATATTATGTAAATTCAAAAATATGTATTAATTAATCTTTAAATATAAAAAAATAAAAATTTATTATGGGCACCCTAGGTTGCTTGTTACCCATAGTGATGGACTGATGGGTAATGAGTCTACTATCTTGTATCCAATAAAAAATGAATAATTTTACTCATGAATAAATTTATTCAATCCATCATGACCCACTCTTGAATTGCCCGGAGGTACCCATTTGCCAACTTTATCCTTATGTTGTCCCTTTCTCCTCCTAAAATTGTTTTTGCTTTTTGATTTTCTAAATTATTTTGTCTCTTTAAAAATTCAGTGCAAATTCATCATCTCATTCTTATCCTAATTATTTCTCTTTCTAAATTTTCTTTTGTTTTTTGATATTCTAAATTGTTTTGTCTTTCTAGAAATTTAATGCAAACTCATTTCTTATCCTTATTTTGTGCCTTTCTCTTTCTAAAATCTTTGTCCTTTCTCTTTCTAAAATCTTTGTTGCCTTTTGATTTTCTAAATTGTTTTGTCTCTCTAAAACTTCAATGCGAACTCATCATCTCATCTTTATTTTGTCCTTTTCTCTTTTTGAAATATTTTTTGCTTTTTGATATTTTAAATTATTTTGTCTCTATGGAAATTTAGTGTGAACTCATCATCTTATTCTTATTTTGTCTTTTCCTATTTCGAAATTCTTTTCTATTTTTTAATTTTCTAAATTATTTTGTCTCTTACTTGTCCTTATCTTGTCTCTTTCTAAAATTCTTATTACTTTTAATTTTCTCAATTATTTTGTCTCTCTAGAAATTCAATGTGAACTCATTATCTTATCCTTTTTTGTCCTTTCTCTTTCTGAAATCTTTTTTGCCTTTTGATTTTCTAAGTTATTTTTTCTTTGTAGAAATTCAATGCGAATTCATTGTATTATTATTATTATTATTATTATTATTATTATTATTATTATTATTATTATTATTATTATTATTATTATTATTATTGATGGTGAAAGTACAATTACAGTTGAAAAATATCAAACAATCTCTAGGCTAAGGCACGGATATCTCGCTCTCTTTAAGGAGATTCAAGCCTATTGCAGTAGAAATTTGTTACTGGTTCAGCAGTATTACCTTGACTTGTCCTCTTCAGGATACAAAAGCTCGACAATGTCTTATAACTCAAAACCCTAGGTAAGATTTGAGTTCAAAGCTCCACCACAAGAACACCTTCCTTCAACTAATATAACTCTCTTTTAGTGTGTGCAGTATATTAGTTATGAGAAAACTTGCAAGGTTAGACAAAAGGAAGAAATGACCCCTATTTATAGGTGAGGATAAGCAAATCAAAGGTTACACATAGGAATATGAAGTGGTGAATTAAGGAAAAAGTGGAGAAAGAGTAAAGGAAAGGACTCTTCCTCTCCTAAAGAATAATGAGGGACTCTTCTCTTTTCCATTATAATGTGACCACATTCATATCATTAATGGAGTAATGTGAAAGGACATATAAATTAATGTACATAATGTATCATTAATGGTGTGATCTGAAAGGATATGTGGATAATGTAAGTATTAAAAATGCTTATACATCAACATTTCCCTACTCATTTTAATATTAAAGAGCGTATACCAATTGAAGGGAGACTGTTATGCATAATGAAGGTGTGCTCTGCATTGAACCTCCACTTGGTAAAGCAACAACCTCTACTCTAGTGCCCATAGTGGTCTCAAACTTGAACTATGACTGCTTAAGGGAAATAAAGCATCACTGCCTACACATAACAATCAAGATGTTGCATAAGCTTTATTAGCTAGCACATTATGGCCTTGTGCTATCCCCGATTTCATGAGTGTTTTTGAGAATAAGCCCAATTCTTATAGAAAGCGGTCTACTTCTAAGCTACATAAGTGAAATCTGTCAAGGATGCTTTTGTAACTCTAACACCCTACTTGTAAGAGCTATATATTTTGATTAAGAGTTAATAAACTCATCCTTCTCATATTGTTACAAGATAAATGCACTCATATTATAGGGATATGGAGACAAATATAATAGTGCATTTTATAACAGGTCATCATATGATTTGTTTGTCCCATTGAACTTGGTTATAGGATCTCTAGTCCACAAGTTGGGTTTTCTCATATATGACTTATAACTTTATGGGCTTCAATCCTATCCCCCTTGACATGCTCTAGACCTTTTCTCTTGATAAGGCTTTAGTCAATGAATCTGCAAGATTATCACAAAATCTCACATAATCAACATTAATGGTACCATTTGTTAAGTAAGATCTCACAAAACTGTGTGTCCTCGTTATAGGTCTAGATTTACTGTTATAGTAATGATTTTGTACTCTACCAATTACAGCAGTGCTATCACAATGAATTAATATTTGAGGAATTGGTTTTTCAAAGTAAGGTATTTAGAATAACAAATCTCTTAACTAGTTGGCCTCCTCACCAGTTGAAGCTAAAGTAATATGCTCTGCCTCCATGGTAGAGTTAGCAATAACAGTTTGCTTTGTTTTTTTATTTCCAATAAATAGCACCACCACCCAAAGTAAAAATATAACTAGTGGTAGAAAAGGAATCACCTGATAAAGTGCTTCAATCTACATCAGAAAAGTCTTCAAGTACAACAGGGTATTTTTTATAAAACAAACTATATGTTTGTGTACCAAGTAAATATCTCACAACTCTTGTTAAAGCATACCCATGTTCAATATGTGGCTTGCTTGTAAAGCTGCTAAGTATTCCTACTACATATGTAATATCGGGCCAGGTACAATTAGTTGCATATCTCAAACTTTGAATTAAACTAGCATACTCCTTTTGATTTATCACATCATCATCACTTTTAATAGGAAATAAGTGAACACTTGAATCAAAAAGAGTTGTAACATGCTTGCAATCAATAAAATTGTATTTTTTCAAAATTTTCTCAACACAATGCGACTGGTCAATGAAAATACCATCACATGTTTTTGTAATTTTCACACCCAAAATGAAGTTTGCCTCACCAAGATCCTTTATGTCAAAGTGGCTACTAAGCATGCTTTTAGTCTCTTTAACAACATGCAAATTGGAGCCAAAGATCAATAAATCATCAACATATAGGCAAATAATGACATGTGAATTATTCCACGATTTATGATAAATGCACTTGCCACACTTGTTTGATTTATAACCATTCTCAATCATACACAAATCAAACTTCTCATGCCATTGCTTAGGTACCTGTTTCAAGCCATATAAGGATTTAGTTAATTTACACACTTTGTTTTCTTGGCCTGCTTCTATAAAACCTTTAGGTTGGTCCATGTAAATTCTTCATTTAAGTCCCCATTTAAAAATGCAATTTTTACATCCATTTGATGTATTTGTAAATAAAAAATTGCGATGATAGCGATCAAGAGTCTAATGGATGTCACTCTAGTAATTAGAGGATAAGTGTCAAAAATTTTGTGCTTTTTAGTTGCTCAAAACCTTTAGCAACTAATCTAGCCTTATATTTATCAATGGACCCATCCGATTTTTATTTTTTCTTTTGAGGACCTATTTATACCCAATAGTTTTACAACCAGGAGGTAAATCAACTAATTTCTAAGTTTAATTAGAAATTAGCGATTCCATCTCATCATTTACAACCTCTTTCCAAAAAATAGCATCAGGTGAAGATAACGCTTCTTATAAAGTTAGTGGGTCATTTTCAACATTAAAAATGTAAAAGTCAGGACCAACATCTTTTTCTACTTTAGCTCTTTTACTTCTTCGTAGTTGAAAATCATTATTATTTTCTTTTCTCAAAATTGAAGTAGAAGAGCTAGGTAGAGACAAAATATTTTGATTATCTCTTTGACCCCCCACTATTTTTAGAATCAAACGCAAACTTTTCTTCATGAAAAATAGCATCACTTGATTCAAAAGTCACATTATCATCAAGATTTAAAAATCTATAGGCTGCACTATTAGAAGCATAACTAAGAAAAGCACAAGTGGTAACTTTTACTCTCAATATGTTAGCCTTACATAAGCTAAACAACCCCAAACTCTCAAATATCCCAAGTTTGGCTTATGACCTCTCCATAGTTCAAAAGGGGTTACTTTAATCTTTTTATGTGGCACTTATTTAACACATAAAAAGTTGCTAAAATGGCTTCACCTTAAAGGTTGAAAGGTGCACTTGCCTCAATAAGCATGGCATTTGTTAATTCAACTAAAGTTTGATTTTTTCTTTTAGGCACACCATTAGATGTGGGAGAATATGGGGGAGTAAATTCATGAATTATTTACAATGATTTAACAAAAGAGTTAAACTCATTGAAATCATATTCTCGACCTCTATCACTTCGAACTCTTTTTATTGTCTTATCGAATTGATTTTCCACCTCATGGAGGTAATCTTTAAACTTCTCAAACACATCACTCTTATTCTTTATCAAATAAACAAAAGTATATTTAAAGAAATCATCAATAAAATTAACAAACTATTGATTTCCTCCATGAGTTGAGTTTGTCCAAGTTCACAAACATCAATGAGAATCAACTCTAACAATTCTATTTTTCTATCAACACTGGGATGAGGTCCTTTAGTAATATTGAATTTTTTACAATCCTCACATTTTTTAGAATCCTTTTTAATCATTGAAATTAATCCTAAGTTACTCATGATTCCCACATTGTGATTATTAATATGACATAAACGAGCATGCCAAAACTTAATAGAAGAGAGCAAATACACAGAAGTAGAAGGCATTTTATTCATTTCAATGTTTAGTTTGAACTTCCCATCACATGCATATCCCTTTCCCACAAAAACACCATTTTTAGTAATTACATATTGATCAGATTCAATAATCTGCTTGAAGCCAGCCTTGTTGAGTAAAAACCTAGACATCAAATTCTTCCTCATAGAAAGAGTATATAACACATCCTTCAAAGTTAGCACCCTTCATGCGGTGAATTTCAACTCTACTTCTCCCATTCCAAGCACTTGGGTGGTATGAGAATCACCAAGTATTATAGTTTTGGGCTCCTAAAAAGGAGTATACACTTTGAACTAATCTTTGTCATAGCAGACATGGTGGTTCGCACCAGAATCCACCCACTACTCATCAACACTTTCCACCATGCTTATGTCAATTATCACCACCACAAGTGGCTCCTTAGTTATATTAGCTTGTATAGTAGGTTCATGTTTTTTATAGTTGTAAAATCGAGCAATATGCCCATTTTTGCCACAGACATAACATATTTTTGAATTTTGATATTGATGTTGTGCTTGGTTATTGTGACCATTAGGCTTCTTCGGAGATTTAGTATTTTTACAATTTTTCTTTTTTGGCTTCAAGTAGGTATTTTTGTGTGAGTTGGGTACAACATTGTTTGAAGAAACCAAATTTACCTTCGTAGTGATGGGTTGTGAAGTGCTCTCAACTTGCTGCATAAGTGCATCCTAGCCTCTTGTTTCTTTCTTCATGTGAATTCGCATAATCAAGGTCTCAAGAGATGTTTCCTTTTGTTTGTGGCACATATTTTTCTGAAATTCCTTCCAAGAAGGTGGAAGTTTGTCAATTATGCCACAAACCATAAGATTATCTCCAATTTTGATGTCCTCCAACCTAAGCTCTCCAACAATCATGATAAAATTTTGAGCTTGGTCTATCACTGATTTATTGTCCACCGTTTGGAATAGAAAAAATTTGCTCATAGCATATTTTTTCGCATCTGCCCCCTCTGTGTCATATTCATGCTGCAAAGCTTTCCAAATTTTCTTCGTAGTAAAGTAAGTTCTATCATAATAATCATAAAGATTATTAGATAGACAATTAAGAAAGTAATGCCGGCACTTGAATGAATCATTGTTATAGTTCTCCACATTGTCTCGGTGGATAGTGAATTCCTTATCATTCATATTGGTATTATCTGCCTTGTTTGGGTTATTCTCGGTAAGAACATAAGAAACATTAAGAAGATTTAGGTAAAAAAGAACTTTACCCTTCCACTCTTGAAGTAGGTGCTATTAAAGCAAAATGGCTTGTTGAGATCTCCCATGTTGACATCTGTTGGTTTTTTAACTATAGCCATATTATATCTCTTTAAAATTGATGGTGAGAGTACAATTACAATTAAAGAAATATCAAATAATCTCCAAGTTGAGGTGCAGAGATCTCGCTTTCTTTAAGGAGATTCAAGCCCATTGCAGTATAAATTTGTTATTAATCTAGCAACATTACTCTTGATTTGTCCCTTCTAGAATACAATAGCCTATCAACATCGTAAACTCAAAACCTTGGACAAGATTTGAGTTCAAAGCTCCACCATAAGAACAACTTCCTTTGACTAGGATAACTCTCTTTTAGTGTGTGCAGTATAGTAGTTATGAGAATTCTTGCAAGGTTAGACAAAAGGAAGAAATGACCCCTATTTATAGGTGAGGATAAGTAAACCAAAGGTTACACAAAGGAGCATGAAGGGGGTGAATTAAAGAAGAAATAGAGAAAAAGTAAAGGAAAGGACTCTTCATCTCCTAAAGAATAATGAGGAACTCTTAATGAGGGGCTCTTCACTTTCCCACCATAATGTGACCACATTTATATCATTAATGGAGTAATGTGAAAGAACATATGGATAATGTAAATATTAAAATGTCCACACACCAACATTATTATTATTATTATTATTATTTGCTTTTTGTTTTTCTAAATAATTTTGTGTCTCTAGAAATTCCCCTACCAAAAAATGAGTTAAAAAGAGTCTTTTATAAACCAAGGGTAGTTGCAGCTAATTCTAAATATTTGCTCCTCTGCTTTGCAACCTCGAAAAGAATTAGTACGGTGACACAGCGCCTCACAATTAAGAAATACCTCTATGCTTATCATCTTTGTAGCCTTGATTTATTACACAAAAGATGCTACATGAAGCTAGAATACAAATTAGCAAATGAAAACCACTAAAAACTCTTTGTTTACAAAGAAATCACTAAAAATACTAAACAACTGAAATGTAACATTTTTATTTCAAAAGTTTAACAAATGGCCACATATTAAGGTCAATTAGGAGCAACATAACTTTATTTTCATAGAGCTATACACCCGAATATCAATACCTTTTAGACATCCCAAAAATATGTCCAAGTAAGTAGCCATTAATGAATACATAATAAACTTTATTTTCATAGAGGCATTAAAAAATGCCATATGAATAGAATTATAGTGACATTTTATATATAATGGTATTTTTTAGAAGTGCCATCTAAGTAGGTGTAGCTAAAGGTATGAGTATCACTATTTTATTCTTTTTGTGACAGTAATAAAATACAACAATAAATGAATTCAATGACAAGTTAAAATGTTACAAAACGTACATTAAATAATAGGTTAACATGCCATAAAAATTGCACATAGTGATGTATTAACATGCCATAAAAAATGCAACAAATGACATGTTAAAATGAAATAAAAGATTTTTTTAAGAAATATTAAGATGCCGCAAAAAATATAGCAAATGGTATATAAAAATCTCACTAAAAGATTCTTTAAATGACATGTTACTATTGCACAAAATAATATATGAGTGGCATACTAAATATCACAAAAGATTATTTTAGATATATATGTTAACCTACCCCCACTCCCCAATTGAGAGACTCTAACATGGCTCAACTAATCTTTATAAGATTCAAACCCACAATTATCAGTTTGTAGGAATATGAGTTTACCATTAAACTATCCATCAATATTCAATATGATTAAAGACATTAATTTATTTGTATAGTTTGAAAGAACATTTACTCAATTATTTAAATATATGCATGCGCTCAAATTTATTATATGAAATAACACATTTTAAAAGCGTGAGAGGATAATTAGTTTAAAGATATAAAATATTCAAAAAATAAAGAGAGACAAAACATAATAGATAGGTGAGGAGAGAAAAAGTTGAAAAATACTTAAATTTATTTTATTTTTTTAAATATATGGTTAATATAAATCAAATAATTAATCAATACATACATGAATAAGATATCTAAATACACACATAGAGACACATAAATTTGTAAATTTTACAGTTATTGATATACCTATAAATACTTTATCTACTTTTGCAATATTTTTCAATATTGCACCATGATTAAATTATGAGTGGTATTTTTTTTAATAAAAAAGGGTATTGATATTAGTTAAATGCCTTTGATGTATAATTATGTTCGTTGTTTCAATAAAATATCACTATGTTTTACAACATTTATTAGTCAATTGACATTGAGTAGTATATTACAATGATAATTTTTTTTTACTATTATCACTATATTACTTTAATATATCACTATTTTATAAAATGTCAATAATGTATTGATTAACTACAATGGAATTTTTTTCTGTAGCGCCCCAGCCCGACAAATGCCTGCTCCCATTTGAGTTGCCACTTACATCTATCTGTATTAGAGAAGATGAACTATTCGAAGCCCAAAATATTTAATTTCCACAAGTAACTAACATCAACAGTTTGACTAGACATCAAAATAACATATGTTACACTTATCACTTTAAAGTCTACATGTCATACCCATGTCAGTAACTCAGCAACCTACAATCTATACATTTGTACACGTATTAGGTATATTACCTCTCACATCACATGATCTAGTCTATTGTTGTAACTCTTCCTTATCTGGGGTAAAGAACGAAAGGAAACATCACAAAAACTGTAAGTCTGAATGACTTAGTGAGTTGTTAATAAAGGAGCAACATGAGAATATAGAATGATGGCAAAACAGTAAATACTGAATCAGTAGAGAACAATAACGACTATAGTATATATACGAGGCATAACACAAGCAAGAGAGAATAACTGGATAGATAGATTATTAAGTAGATAATATATCCACAACACTTTCGCAAAACCTGCGGTTGTCAGTTCTCCTACCTTATCACTTCACTTTTGAAAACATAGGAACTCCTTAACCTTCCAAATTTTTGAGCTCATATAGTAAACAAGCAGTGGCATGGCTAGCTAAATGCCTTATCCTACTCATAAACAATTACCTTTACCTAGCTATGAGATAGGATAATAGTAATAAGGTATCGAACGGAGACCAACCATCGTTGGTCTTTCCGCCCAATTATCTTTTAGTAACGATCCCGGGGCCTACCCCCAAGGTTATAAATAGGTCAATATATCCTTAGTAACAATATGCCTTGCTAATAGTAGTAAATTGTCCAATAATAATATAGTAAGTTGGTCAACTCGTAGTGATAAACAAGCAATCAATTGGTCTATATTGAGTGTATATCGGGATAATAATCATGCTGATAATAGGAAACACATTTCAAAATCTATTTTTAATTTTTCCAACACAATCACCAATTTTAGGTAAAATAACATATGTCATAATCAACTAGGAGTCACAAATAGTGTAAAAGCGTGATGTGTGGTAAATTTTGCATTTATTTGGTCAAAACTTGTGTACATATGATATTTGGTTCTAGAATTCAACAATTTCAAGAGGTAGGTGTAGTTGAAGAATCATTGAAGAGGAGCCTAAAATAGATTGTTAAGAGCATCATAGGATCAAAGATCAATATGTTATAAGCGAACGAGTATTTTCAACAAAGGCATGATCAAACAATAGTGATACAATTACTAATATATATATATATATATATATATATAAGATAGGAATTCACATCAGGCTTGATTAATAAGGACTCCAGAATTATAGGCAAGTAGAATAGCTCAGACAGACTGTCAAATCCAACATAAGAATCGAGAAACAACATAGAACAAATAGCAACCATTGAAGGTCAACACAAATAGGATCAAATAATAAGGGTATAATAACAATTATATATGTTCTTTCCCTAATGAAGAAATCTAACACAAACTCACCTGGTAAGTGTAGAAGGGTTTCTTAGTTGTATGGAGTTCAAGTCCTTGCCTCTAAGTTAATCTAAAATTCAGAATATGATAACCTAAACCAACACTGTATATCTTGTGATTTATAAATCTAAATGTACTCAATTATCCTTGTTAGGTTCTTTAGATAATTCATTTCATTTAGTTATAATTTCCTCAATTTTCATGTTATACTCAAATGTTCAAGATAGTAAATATAATTGTTCCTAACTCAATGGTTCAACACTTAGTTTGATAGATAATTATCCCTATCTAATGTGGTTTAAAGTTTCACCTAAGATCATAATGGTAATTTGACAATCAATTCTTGATTCATTGAGTCCAACATGTCAAACAATTATGTTCAATTATTCGTATTGCCGGCTTCAACACTTACAACATTAATCACTAGTTTAGACCTGATTATAACTCAACAACTTTAATTCCTTTAAGGTTCTAATTAGAAATAAAAACTAATTGAGCCACTATTCCATATGAATTTCTCAAGTCCAACAGATAAGAATCTAATTCCCAACCTAATTTTGGTCTTAATTTAGAGTTTATTTCATTTAATATTAAATTATGCATCCAATTTCAATCAATAATAATTCAATCATAGCAATTTAGGACTAATTAATTTGATAAATTGAAACTTACCAATTTTGACTAGGTTCGAGTCAAAATCAAGATCTGATTTTGCCCTATTGAACACAAAAAAAGATTTCCAAGTTGCAATGTTAGGGTCACTGGAGCGCTGTCACCGGCCACCTATCGCCGTTGCTGGCTGCAATCGTAAATGGAGGCCTCTACCACTAGGAGATGTATCTCATCAAGCTCGACAAAAGCCTCAAATCAATTCTAGTTCTATACCCACAACATGGCCAATTTGTTGTTTGAATAGTCATGTGCGGCCCTAGCCCGCCTGCAATGCCGCCGTCCTAATTTCTCCACTATTGTTTGTTGGAACTCCAAATTGAGGCCACCGTTAGCTTGCTCATGGGTGTGCAACCAAAACCTACCTGAAATTTGACGCTGGGAGTTGGAGAGCCACTACCTCTGCTGCCTTCCATCGTTGGCTTTTATTTTTTGATCAATTTCTCAATTTTTGCTAGGTGTTTTTGGTATTGTTGTGTTTGTTGAGCTGAGAAGAAGCTAACCATGGTTTTAGTTTTCAATTTCGAGTTGAAAACGGAGCAAAACCAAAGGTGGGAAAAGGTTGGGTTGGTTTTTGAAAATTTGATACAATTTTATCCTTAATGTTATATATAGAATTATGTTTCAACCTTTTCAATTTAGCCCAAAATTTTTAAACCTCCTTCAATTGAGTCTTTGAGTTTCTAACTATCTTTCAGTTTGGTCCTTGGGTTTCAATTAAGTCCTCCAACTTTTATTTCTTACACATTGACCCCAAATATTTCTATTTCTAGGCAATTGGGTCCATATTTAATTATTTTGAAGTCCTTCAACTTTTAACTTGCTCACATTGATCCCCTAAATTTATAATTTTAGATAATCAAGTCCTTTACTTATTTGCAATTAAATCCTGCAACTCCCAACATTTATATCTAACCTTAGTTAATTTAATTTTGTGCACGTACCAAATATAATTTATTTGATGTATCTATCACTTCATTAATTCAACAATTTATGATTTATAAACTAAAAATTAGGGGGTTATGTTTTCACTATATTATTTTTATGTAGTGTCACTAAATAATGCATCTTTTTCAAATGACACCATAATTAAATAATATTAATTTTTTAAAAAAAAATTAGTGGCATTGGTTGAATGCCTTGAAATACATTTATGTTTGCATTTTCAATCAAATGTCATCATTTTTATTTGTCATTTATTAATCAAATACCATTAAATATTGTAATATAGTGGCATTTTTCAATTACTATCACTATATTGTGTGTCACTACGCTACATAATGCCGTTAAATTAGTGCTACTAAATATTTCATGATATTTTTTTTCCTAAATGACATCATAAATAAATATGAGTGGCATTTTTTAAGAAAAAAATTAGTGGCACTAGCTAAATGCCTGCAAAATACATTTTTGTTGGCCTTTTAATCAAAAGCCACTATCTTGTGTGTCATTTAATAATCAAGCGCCATTGAATGTTTAATTATAGTGGTATTTTTCTAAGACTAACATCATATTTCCTTTATGTGTCATTATACTAGAAAATGTTGCTAAATTAATGCCACCAAATACTTT
Organism: Jacaranda copaia; assembly: GCA_014898725.1. NCBI lineage: Eukaryota > Viridiplantae > Streptophyta > Magnoliopsida > Lamiales > Bignoniaceae > Jacaranda > Jacaranda copaia. The sequence continues at coordinate 260,521 of JACGDI010005464.1, read as the reverse complement.
ATGACATTTTTGTCAAATGACACTATATATAACTATATATTAGTGGTGGTTTTTAGTAAAAATTGGTGGCACTAGTTAAGTGTCTTTAAAATAAATGTATCTTGACATTTTCAATTAAGTGCTACTATTTTATTTTTCATTTATAACCAACTGCCACCAAATATTATCCTATAGTGGCATTCTTTTATGATTATCACCATATTAATTTTTTGTGTCATAATATTATAAATTGTCATTGCGTTAATACCACTAAATATCATATTTGTTGTGTTGTTGTTGTTGTTGTTGTTGTTGTTGTTGTTGTGTGTATATATGTGTATATATATAATAGAGACAAAAATACTTTGCCATATCAACTAGCTATACACATTTTTACATTTTGCAAAGTAAACATTTGTTTTGTGACATTTTACCGTTTAAACTATGCTTTTTCTTTCACCTTGCCATAAATGAAATTGTTTTGGTAAAATATTTCATGGTATTTCATCACAAGAAGTGGTTAGAGTCTTTTCTAAAGTTATTTTTATCACTTCATTAAAAGACAGCATTTGTTAACTCGAATTATTATGGGATATGCACCTAGAAGTACATTGAAAAAAGTTTATTCTATTTTGTGACTTAATAAGGTTACATTAAGGAGATGACTATTATGCCTATGAAATTAGAAGATTTGACTATAACACCTGAAGAAGACCCTCACCATTGATACAAAGAAATTCTTTCATAATATTCCATCGCAATTTATTCGTACATAGTAAGGTGAAAAAAAAAAACTATAATTTGGATAGTAAAATGCGCTGGGAAAAGTTTAGGACTACTTTTGTTTTGTTGAAACTGTTCCGGATAAACTTGATGAGTTACATCGTTGATCACCGCATGAGGTCATATGTGTTGGAAATTAAGCTTTAAAATTTCTTAATTATTTAATTTTAATTTCCAACACTTATTGAATTTTATGGCCTCTTTATTATTTTCATTATTTCATGATTTATATGTATTTATTATAATTTGACCATCTTAATTTACCTCTTTATATGGCCAATTATTATTGAGTTTATGATCAATTTTATAAGATTTTATTATTGGTCATTATTTCTTTTAACGGTCAAATTATTTTACTACATAAAGGGGCCATCTATTAGTCATTTTGATATGCGAGAATTTTGTACGTTTATACATTTTCCCTATAAGACTTTGTGTTTTGGCAACGTGACTATGGATGGTTCTTAGTGTCCTTGTAATCGTGCAAATGAAATGAGGCACTGTCGAAAGCTAATGGGTTTTGTCTTGAAGTCATGATTGGCCACTAGTACTTGCATGAAAGAAGGCAATCATGACTTTAGGATAGCAATAAGTGTCGTGACTTTCCATTAATCCAACTCATTTTTTTTATTGTTTATGCGGTTTGATTTATTATTTTGTGTGTTTTTAATTTTACAATATTATTTATGATGATGTTAAAATCTCATTTTTATATTTGAACACAAGCTATAGATTTTATTTCCATTACCTCTTATTTTAGATGGAAGATGTGATTTCATTAGTTTTGAGATTCTATTGAAATATTTTCAACCAATATAAAGTAAGAGTGCATTTAGCACTTATCAAAATGCTCGTGGTTAATTTGCCTCCTTTCATCTTTCAAGTTTTCTCCATCTCAAGAAAGGAGGCTATCAACGTTGTGGCTCGCCCAACTATTTTCATTTTATTGTCATATTAATATACAAAATAAAAAAAATAAAAAAAAATATGTGTGGTTTGGAAAAGATAACTTTCATGTGGCTTGCCAAATCAAAAGTGAACTGGGTAAACCAGTGTACTTGGGTAAAAAGTAAAAGCAAAACATCAATGATTCATATTTAAATCTTTTAATAATATGTTTGGAGTATATAGTTTTTAATGGCTAGTTTTCTATTAGAATTTATATTTAAAGTTTGTGAATGCTAGTAAGTTACATATTTAATGGATATTATTTTTTGAAGGTTGCATTTTTATAATTAATATTGACATTTAATTGCTTTTGAATTTTTTATTTTTTATTTTTATAAAATGAGAAAAACAGTCTTGCAGTTGATATTCATGGGTGAATATATAAGGTGGGTTAATACATATATATATATATATATATATTTATATTTAGGTGTTGTGTATATTGAGTGATTATTTGGGTAAATGGCATCATATTCATGTTTGTATATATACGTTTCATGACTAGAATCATAATGAATTTTAATGCGTACATGCACATAAATGTGAAAAAATAAAATAAAATAAATTAAAACAAATATATAAATTTAAGTGTTTAGTTACAGTGAGATAAAATGGGTCATTTGTAAGCAAACGGCTAGCAACAGTCATGCATGCCTTAACGAAAACTTCAATGCATGTACTTTATAGCAAATTATTTGGTGATTGCTCACAATTCATTAGGCAATCCATTCTTTATTTTGTAAATGGAGACGTATGTATATAAAATATCTGTGATATTAAATGAGACTATTAGATGAGTTAAGATTATTCTTGAATTGTGCATTACTAAATATCATTAGACCGCAATTAGAACTTTAAGTAGAAAGAACACATTTGACTTTTCATTTAATCTTATTACGCTTGAGTTTTCCATTTACTTATGAGTTAATATAAAATATGGAGACAAGAAAGTGCTCCCGATCTTACTTTCTATCTGCGGTGTAAGAAGTGAAATGTGTGGGATTTAAGGTAAATTTTTAATTGCAATGATATGTTGAAAAATTGAAGTACTATATATTAGGAAGTTAACTCCAACAATAAAATTTGTTGACATTTACAATAATATCAGTGTTTTATATTGTTCCTCTAAATTGTTTGAATTAACTTAATTGCCTGATTGTTACAGCATCTATCACAATTATGCTTGGTTTTTTTAATCCAGAATTATGTTAAGCTCTAATAGCAATATATTTCTTTCAGCTTATTATAACTTATTAAATTTATATTAACCCATGCACGAGCTAGTATATAGCTGTTGCAATTTCTAGTGAATCATGGGGGTGGAAAATAGAGAGTGTGAGAGTGAAAAATATTGATTTAGTTTTGCTAATAAAATTTGAAAATTATCTAGCTTCTTTATTAATTCCATGAGTTATATTTAATATTTTTTTATTGTATGAAAGTTTGAAATATGAGAATAAGATATTACTTCTTTTAGTCTTTCCTTTTTCAACTTCAAGAGAAATGTGGGGGTTTGAGTGGATTTTATATTATTTCCTTGAGTTTTTAAATGTGCAGGAAATGCATTGCAAATAGTTGGGAGATGGTCAAAACAATGTAATCCTATAAGAAAATTTGGATTTTGAAAGATCTAAAGAATTTGTGGTGATATTTTGATTTATTCAATTTAGTCATATATTATTCGTGAAGAATTGTTTTTTAAAGCAGGTGCACATGCATGAGGCGAGGAGTGACAAGAAGAAAAAATAACAATAATAATAATAATAAAAAGAGGCATGTGGTACTACATTCATGAGATGGAAAATTGCCTCAAGGGACTAGCGCAGAGGTTAGTTCCTTAATCATCAAGGGGGATGGGTTAAGCCCACAAGGGAGTCACCTCCAGGAGTAACCCAACTTTTGTGATTGAAGACCCCATGAAGAAGATTCAATGGGTAGGAACAAACCGTACTGCATGACTCATATATAGTACTAATTTTAAGGAGAGGGTACATGAGATACCTCTTTCCCATCCCTAAGATGAAGTGCTGTAATAATGTGATGTTATGTTGGGCTTTGACCACTCTTAATGAGACCAAAACAGGATTTCTGCGAGGTATGAGTCACATATACCTTTGGAGGGCTTATCTAAGTGAAAGTTGCCATGGGCCGTGGCTATGGATTTAGGCTAACCCTAAAGACTTCATGAGAATCAAAATTGAGCGCAGGGCCATTAATGTGTTAACCCGCTATAACCATACCACATGACTTTGTGTTTTGGCAACGTGACTATGGACGGTTTCTTAGTCTCCTCGTGATCGTGTATATGAGATGAGACATCGCTGAGAGTTAATGGGTTTGTCTTGAAGTTATAATCAACCACTAGTACTCGCACAAAGAGAGGTGATCATGATTTTGGGACAATGACAAGTGTTGTGACTTTCCATTGATCTAGTTTGTTTTCTTTATTGTTTATGCGGTTTAATTTACTATTTTGTGTGTTTTTAATTTTATAATATTATTTATGATGGTGTTAAAATCTTATTTCTATATTTGAATACAAATCATATAATTCTCCACAATAATATGATTGTGTGTGTGATGAGGTAGCGCTACTTTTCTAGTGAAAATCTAATTGAAAACTTGAAGATTTTCTCTATGATCAGCTTGAAGCTAGGCTTTAATTTGTTCTTTCCTTCACGCAGCGACTTTTGGTCTTTTCTTCACCAAAATAATGGACTACTTTAGATTGATGCGAACGCTTTACCCACAAAAGGTAAAAAAGAGCAATATTTAGTAGTAGTAGTAGTAGTATATTACAAGGAAACAGGGTCATTTTGTGTTTGCTTCAAGCAACAGACTTCAACTTAATTATTTTACTGATTAGATTAATACAAACGCTATATACATATATATGTGTGTGTAAGTATTGTTTGCGAGATTTTAAAGAAAAGAATAGATATGTTTATAGAAGTTATGATAAATTTCATAAGTTGTGTAGTAATGCTCTGAATATCGCTTCATTCAGATCAGCAGAACATCAGAGCATCAGATGACGTCTGCAGCTGCCGTGAAATTGATTGTTCAAGATGACCAGGTAATTAGTTATTCTATATTCAGCATCGATTATTTAATTTTGACATTTTCTGCATTTGGTTATTAATTCTTAGCCTACTGAAATCATGAATATATATATATATACATATATGCACGAGTTAATTAATTAAAAAGAATATATATATATATATATGTGTGTGTGTGTATGTAATTGAAATTAACATGCATGCACGTACCCAGTTTAGATCTTAACTTTTACCATCTACGTCCAAAAAGCAATATATATATATATATATATGATATCATATAAATATATATGTATGATATTTTAATTCTTTTTACAGGTGGTGTTGGATAATGGGTTGGTCCAAGTTACTTTAACAAATCCAGGGGGCCTTATTATTGGAATATGCTTCGGCGGACAGGGCAATCTGCTTGAGCTTAACAACCCAAGCTTAAATGGAGGGTATGTCACAATATACATGTCTTAATAGCACGCAGATCTACCACTCATCTCCTCATCGATCTTAAATTAATACTCTCCGCAGTACTGGGCTGTGGATTACATGCGCGTCGGCCCGCATTCCTAATCTTGTCTATCAAACTGCCAAGTGAAATTGAAAGTTGATATTGGCGCTAATGTCCGTATTTCTAATCTTGCCTATCAAGTAGCTTGCCAATTAAATGAGATTGGGAGTTGATGTAGGGGCTAAAGCCCATATCAAACGCACCCTAAGACTAGCTGCTTCTCCATAAACATTTAATTCGTACATTGAAGTTCTGTTTTGATTATTTTCAACTTACTTATGATTATTTTCCTTATTTGTTTTTCATCTGTTTAAACAGTAATATGATTAATTAAACCTACAAGGATAAAAAAAACAAAAAGGACTAAAGAAGCCTAATGGGACAAGTAAATAGAACCCAATTGATTAAACCCAATAGGAAGAGCATCCAAACTCTAATTGATCGAAAGCCAAAAAAAATATAAAAAAATCTACAAATATTAAGCTCCAAGGGGGAATAGAGTATGAAAAATCATTCGCAAAAAATCACAAATTTTCGACAACATTTGAGATTGAGAACCCTTTGCACAAGTTCCAAAGAAAAAAGAACATGAAATTCTATTGTCCACTAAAAAAGATCATAGCTCCATTTTTGTGCGGTGTCAAATAGGATTTTGCTTTTAAAATAATACTTTTAAAGAAAAACACTATTAATGTACCATTAATTTTTAACTTTTGTGGTGGTTCAATGAAAATACATATGCAGATTTTGGGACCTTAACTGGAGTGAAGCTGGTAGTTCAGGCACACGCGGACAATTTGATGTGTAAGTTCTGTCCCTGCTCCGGCACTCCAACTTTAATTATTTGATGAAATTTGTAAAAATGAATGCAGTCAAAAAAGGTGAGAAATCAATACAATTGACTTAATTCCATGAATCAATGCATGCAGGATTGAGGGAAGTGATTTCCAAGTTATAGTAGAAACTGAGGAGCAAATAGAAGTATCATTTCAAAGAAGGTGGGAATGGATCGATCCATCCAAGCGGGGAGACCATGCTCCTTTGTCTATAGATAAAAGGTTCGATCGATCGGTTATATTATATATATGCATATCACTGAAGAAAAAGTATTATCAATGATAAAAAAATAAATATTCAATGAATGCACATGAATTTTTTAGCCAAAGTTTATTTGGTAGTGATAATTCTTTTAGTATTTAGTTCATGAGAGATAGACATTACAATCATTCATGCTTTAGAATGCGACGTCCTCATCTTGGCGTGATGCAAATTCAAGATCAGTCATTGGATGTTCGGACCCTAAAGGTAGCTTCTATAGGATCAAGAGGTGGCTCCTGTGTGTGTAGTATTTTGTTCAGTAGGCTCAAGAGCTGGCTCCCTCACGCATAGCACTTTGTTGGTATAGTATTTAACTCTTAGGGCACGTTTGGTTTTATAGATGAGATTGATAAAATTATAATGATATGGTGGGATTATACTATTGAGGATAATATAATATTTGTTTGATGATTAGGATTACATAGTTTGGATATAAGAATTAAACAATGAATTTGCTAAAATATCCATTGTAGGAAGATTAAAAGTTGAATTTGCATGGGTATAATTGTCATATCACAAATTTTTCCTCCTCCCACTAGTTTGGATTATAGAATCACACCTTAAGTGGTGTGATAAACAATCAATTAAATGTGGGATTATTTATCGAGCTTCCAATTAATTCTGGACTTTTATAATTGAAATCAAACCCTTGACACGACTTGATAGAATTATCTATCAAACCATGTCCACCAAACCAAACAAGCCCTCAATATTCTAGCTGATAATTGCTTTATTACTATTTGTCATGCTCTAGGCCCGCAAGCCCGTTAGACACAAAAATTACCTTCAAACTTACCAAGTGCATATTCGAATTACACTATACTCAACTTGCCCAAAATGGATATCTAATGAATACAAATGAGTTCTTTAACCAAAGTTAATTATATGGTAGTCATTGTTTCAGTATTTAGTTTATGTGGGATGGATATTAGGGTTATTTATAAAAATATTGTGAAAAATATAAATTTTTACAAAATTATCATATTTTTGAAAGGTTTATAAAATTATGGTAAGGCGTGCCATGCCTTTAACCATCTAATTTTTTTAAAAACTATAAATACTGCCACGCCTCTTTGAAATTTCTATTTTTTTTTTGTTTTTTGTTTTTATAAAAATCAAATTCCCATGCAACTAGCCAAGCCTCTTGCATGGGAATTTTCATATACATAAGAGGCGTGGTCAAATTTTTTTTAATTTGTTTATTATTAAGTTTGAGTATTTAAAATAGTAACATATTATTGGTGAGAAAAGGAAGATAGAGAAGAAGAAAATGTGTTTTAGATAATTTGAAATTAGGTAAAATTTAATTTATGCATTTCAAGATTTTAATTTTATATTTTTGGTTATTTTATGTTATTATTTTTGTTTTGTTAAAATGATATATTGCAATTTTTTTAATTTTTTGCAGTTTAATTGAGAGAAAGAAATGGTCATTGTCAATGGCAATATATCTTGAATAAAAATGATTAATATCATGTATCATTTTTATTGATTCTTAATTTTAAAATCCAAATGATTAAAAAAATGATACATTTTTATTGTATCATTTTCTACATGAGTACTCACGAATACCAAGTTCCACATGATCAGGTAAAACTAAGTAATAAACAAACTAAATTAAAAAAAATTCTAAAAATTTAAAAACCAATCTTATTGATGCTGTTAAAAGCTGCGAATAGAGAAAAAGGGAGTTGTGCTACGGGTAAATCAACCAGAGAGGTCGAGTACTTAGGTTTGTGTATAACTTGGAGCTTGTGATTTGCAACCACAACACACGTTAAACTAGCCAAGATGCCTTCGGCTAAGGCACTCCGACACTCAAGTTAGTTCTGGTCGAGATAAAGAGATCAAATAAAATACAGAGAATATAAGACTTATAGTGTATTGGGCATTACCTTGAGTGTAGTTGAGCCTGAAGTATTTATAATCTTCTGTAGGCATGATTTGACCCTAGTACTCTTATCAGGTGTACCGATTTTTGTCTTTGCCAGGGGGTTGGTGGTCATTCCATGTTCAGATCCTGGTACTATTTTAGGTGGTTAAATCTCCTATTTTTCCAGATGAACAGTGCCAGTAGAGACACGTCTCTGCCAAAGTTGGTGGTAGGGTTGGCAGAGTTGGTGGCAGTGGCTGTACCGACTGTCATGCGTCATTAATGTAGAGACATGCAATATGTCAAACTAATAAACATGACAGGGATTCGAGTCGATGATGGAGTGGGTCTTGAGGTCGATGCATGTCGATCAGACTTGAATATTCAAACTTCTGGAGTGGTCTTAAGGTCGATACGGGTTGACCGCAGACCTTACCAAGTGAGGTCGATACTGGTCGATCAAACAAACTTACCGTTGAGCCTCCTGGGTTGTCTCATTTGATGTTAAGTCTGTTGGGCCTACTGGGTTATCCCATATTATGAGTCCTCCCAACTCACGGTCTTGATCGAGCTTGTCGACGAGAAGGAGTAGGGAGTTTACATTCAACTATAGCGGTTACTATACTCGACCAAGATTTTTGAATTCTCGACCCAGGTTTTTAAACTGCCGACTGGAGTTTTTAAACTATCGACCTAGGTTTTTAAACTACCGACTAGGGTTTGAGGTGATTTCTTTGCATTTAATGCGGCTATTAGTGCACAGAATACAAAGCGTTCTGGGGCAGGTTGTCATCATAGCAGTTACACGGGTTCCTGCACGCGAATGCCTATAAATAGAGGGGTAAGCGACTCCATTTACACTTTTCCTGTCTGAACTTTTGGTCAAATTGCCATCTTTGAAGCCCTTCAAGTTCTGCGCTTTACCTTTTCTGAGATTTCCACTGTAAGTGTCTTTGCTATTCTTGTTCTTTTCTACCTTTCCTT
>JACGDI010005464.1:235234-247267 GCA_014898725.1 Jacaranda copaia | reverse complement strand
ATATAAAAATTTTTATGACCACATTGGTTATCTTAGGGACAGCCTCAGCTTCAACCCACTTGGTGAAATATTCAACCGTTAAGATTATAAACTTACACTGCCTTGTTGATCTTGGCAAAGAGCCCACTATATCGATTCTCCACTGACCAAATGACCAGGAAATCTGAACATTAACCATTGGTGCAGTTAGCTAGTGTGGCAGGTTGGAATGGACTTGGCATGATGCACACTTGCATGTAAAATCCACCGAATTTTTCAATAATGTTGGCCAAAAGTATTCATATTTGATTATTTTATGTGCAAGGGACCTCTCTCTAGAATGGTTTCCACACATGCCTGTATGAACATCCTGCAACATTTATAGCACCTGATCCTAATTGAAGCATCTCAAGGATGGTCCAGCGAAGGATCTCTTGTATAATTGACCATGCTCGTCAAGGGCAAACTTGGAGGCTTGACCTCGAAGGTGCTGAGTCTCATTCTTATCATTTGGGACAATGTCTTGGCTGAGATATAATTTTATTAGGGTCTGCCAAGAAACAGTCATCTCGTCAATGGCTGTTATAAGAGTTTCATCGAAGAGTGCGATTGACGGCCTGTCCGAGATAAAAAATGTGATTTTCTTATCTCTGGTTCCTCTGATTGAGCTGGAAAACTTGGAAAGGGCATCTGCCTGTTCTTTCTCAGATTGAGGGACCTGACTGAGAGTAAATCTTTTGAATGATTGCTGTAACCTCTTTACCTTGGCTAGGTACTGGGTCATTGATTGTTCTTTGGCTTTGAAATTTTTTCCGACCTGCTCTGCCACTAACTGGGAGTTTGTAATTGCGACCAAGTGTTTGACCCCACGCTCAAGCACCTTTTTCATTCCTGCAAGCAAGGCCTCGTACTCAATTTTGTTGTTTGTGACTGTATAATCTAGTTTGATTGCAAAATCATACTCCTCCACATCTGGGGAGTGAGGAGCAACCCCAATTCCTCCCCCAGATGTGGTCGATGATCCATCAACATGCAAAGTCCAAATAAGAGGGGTAGTGATGCTTTTATCGGGTAAGTCGACTCGCTCTGCAATAAAGTCGGCAAGTATTTGAGCTTTGATGGCCGTTCGAGGTTGAAAACTGATGTCAAACTCTCCAAGTTCGATCGCTCGCTTGGTTAATCTTCTTAATGTATATGGCTTCGTCAACACTTACTTCAATGGCTAGTTTGTTAGCACTATGATAGAGTGAGACTGAAAGTATGGTCTCAGCTTCCAAGTAGCGGTCACTAAGGCCAATGCAAATTTTTCAATCTCCAAATAATTATGTTCTAGCCCTCAGAGTGATTTACTATAATAGTAGACTGGTCGATGGTTGCCATCCCGAGTCGATACCAGTACTAAATTGATTGACGCTTTCGAGACTGCTAAGTATATTTGAAGTACTTCTTCCAGCTCGGGTTTTGCCAATATCGGGAGTGAGGCCAAATACTATTTCAACTCGACCAGCGCCTGGTCATACTATTTCATCCACCAAAAACTCGTCTTTCTGGCATTTCTGAGAATTTTGAAGAAGAGGAGGCTTTTGTCGGCCAACCTCGCAATGAAACTCCCCAAAGCCACGATTCTTCCAACTAGCCTCTAAATTTCCTAAACTGTTCTTAGAGGGGTAGCATCTAAGACTACTTGAATTTTTTGTGGATTATCCTCAATACCTCTTTAGCTGACTATATAACCTAAGAATTTTTCTCCTTAGACCCAAACGTGTATTTATTCGAGTTTAGCTTCAATCCAAATGCCCTCAATATTTCAAAAGTATGACTGAGGTCGAGTAAGTGGTCTTGGGCTTTTTCTGTCTTGACTATCATGTCATCGATGTAGACTTCCATTGTTTTTCCAATCTCATCTTTAAACATGAAGTTGACTAATCGCTAATAAGTTGCCCCGACATTTTTTAAATCAAACGGCATGACAAAAAAGCAATATAAACCGTTAGGAACAACAAAGATGTTTTATCCCTATCCTCGGGTGTCATGAATATCTAATGATAGCCTTGAAATGCACTCATCATACTCAACAATTCACACCTAACAACTGAATCGACTAGTAAATCTATCCAAGGAAGGGGGTAAGGATCTTTAGGGCATGCTTTATTCAAATCAGTAAAATCATTACACATTCGCCACTGTCCCTCAATTTTTAGGACTAAAATAACATTATAAAGCCAAAAGGGATACTGAATCTCTACAATATACCCTATATCTAATAATTTTCTAACCTCCTCTTCGATGATTTGCGTCCTCTCGGTGTTGAACGTCCTTATCTTTTGTCTGACTGGCTTGTATAAGGGGTCAGTGTTGAGGCGGTGCACAATGATATTGGGGTTGATCCCCTACAGGTCGGATGCCTTCCACGCAAAGACGTCGACATTTCTCCTCAAAAAATCGATCGTGAGATATTCCAAATAGGGGCCTAAGTCTGTTCCAATAAGGGTTGTCTTTTTGGGGTTACCTTCTTCAAACTCAATAGTCTTGAATTCCCCGATAGGCTCCACTCTGGTGTCCTCCAGCTTTTGCTTCTTGCCGACCTGGGACTTTTTAAGTTTTGCTATAGAGACATCCCTCGAAGTTTTCAACTGTGGTCGAGTTTTTTGCTCGGTTGGCTCGACTGAGATGTTGTAACATTTTTATGCCTCTTTCAGATTGCACAAGAGCTCCCCCATGCTAGCTGGGGTTGAAAATTTGACTTTCAAATGATAAGTGGACACAATGGCACATAAGTCATTGAGGATAGGTCGGTCACGTAGATGAATGGGGCATCAACCACAAGGTAATTCAACATTAAAGTTCTCCTTCGAGAAGCCTCCCCAAAAGATATGGACAAGTTGATTGACCCCTCCGGTATGATCTTCGACCCCCTGAATCTGACCAGCGCCGTACGCACAGGCTGGAATTTCAACTTGCCCATGTTCATCCTCTTTAGTGTAGATAAGAAGATGACATTCGCTGAGCTGCCATTGTTGATCAAAACCTTGCGCACCTCAAAGTTCACAATCTCCACGAAAACAACCATCGGCTAATCTATTTTGTGATCAACATTTTTGCCCTCGAGATGGGCTAGGTCGGCATCCATAAATGAAATGGGTTCTACGCTCGTTGAGAGGTGAAAAGTTGTCTCCACAGGCAAAGCTTTATTTAACTCGAGCCTCCTTTATGTTTGCCTCCGAGCAGACTTAGAGTCCCCCCCAATAGGACATCCTGCGATTATGTCAATCACCTCTCTGATAGGTGGGCGATCTTCCTGGATGGGCTTCTTTCCTTTATCTTCTCTCCTAGGGCTAACCAACCTTTCTCTACGGGGAGTTCGATCAGTTTTGCCCCCTTCAATCTGGGCTTCCATGGCTATGTATTTCTTAAGATGGCCTTGCCTGATTAATCTCTCGATCTCGTCTTGGAGATTGAAGCACTCATTAATGTCATGCCCCTTTTGTTTATGGAAGTGGCAGTAGTTCTTTGATTTCTTTATGGCTTCAGTCTCTGTCAATTTCTTGGGCTTTTTGAGGAGGTTATCATTCTAGATGGCATACAAAACCTCCTTTCTTGGGATGTTCAACGGCGTATAGTCATGAAAGTATTTGATCGATGATCGACCTCACTCTTTTTATTTCTGGTCGTCTCTCTTCTTCTTTTTCTTCTCGACATCAGATGATTCGAACTTGAGCTTGTTCATTTCCTCCTGGGTCATATATCTTTCTGCCAGGTCGAGCAGTTCCTCCATCGACCAGAGCCATTCTCACACTAAAGCATTGGAGCATTTTTTATACCAGAGCCCCAGAATAATACGTTGATCAAGAACTCAACCTTGGGGTTATCAATTTTCAGGACCTTCGTATAAATCTGGTAAAGAAGTCTTGGAGGGATTCCCCTTTGCCTTGCTTGATGGTATAAAGGTGGGTATGAGGGAGCTTGGCCTTCCTTCTACTGGCAAAATAGTGCAAGAATTTGTCACACAACTGGTCATAGAAGTAAATCGATGATTGTTCAAGCTTCACAAACCAGTCTAGTGCAATGCCTTGGAAGGTGGTCACCAGCATCTTAGCATGGATGTATTCATTGTGTCTATGCAATTGCATCATGTGCTCGAACTGCATGAGATGCTCATTGGGGTCGGTAGAACCATTGTACCTTGATAGACCGATGGGGACTCTAGCGTCTACAGCGATGCGCTCATTGATGATTTTCTGAATGAATGGGGACCCTCTCTCCCGATGAGACCTTTGAGGAGCCTCCAAGTTTGGTGCTCTGTCGATATTTCTTCTTGAGATCTCATCGAGACGTCTGTTTAGCTGCTGAACTTGATGAGATACTTCTTCCCACTTATCCTAATCCACCTGGGTGGCATTCTGGTCAAGACCCGATCTAAGATGCTCGATCTTATCGCACTATGGGGCTCGAATAGGTTGATGTGCAAAATCTGCAGATTCTCCTCTCTCTTTGCGGTAGTTACGCCTAGAGCGTTTGACCTTATTGCATTGGATGACTCGATTAGGTTTAGTGTGATCTACCGAGTTCACCACCTCCTCCCGCACTTTTGGACATCTCCTTTCTTTCTGTAGGCGTCTAGGACTGACTTTGCACCTGGTGGGCAGCTGCCTGGCTTCTCGGTGGGAGCCCCAAATGATGCTGCTGAAAGCTGCATATAGAGAAAAAGGGAGTTGTGCTACGGGTAAATCGACTAGGGCGGTCGAGTACTTAGGTTTGTGTATAACTTAAGGCTTGAGATATGCAACCACAACACACGTTCAACTAGCTGAGATGCCTTTGGCTAAGGCACTCCGACGCTCAAGTTAGTTCTAGTCAAGATGAAGAGATCAAATAGAATACAGAGAATGTAAGGCTTATAGTGTATTGGGCATTATCTTAAGCGTAGTTGAGCCTGAAGTATTTATAGCCTTCTGTAGGCATAATTTGACCCTAGTACCTTTATCAGGTGTATTGACTTTTGTCTTTATCAGGAGTTTGGTAGTTATTCCATATCTAGATCCTGGTACTGTTTCAGGTAGTTAAATCTCCTATTTTTCTAGATGAATAGTGCCAGTGGAGGCGCGTCTCTGCCAAAATTGGTGGCAGGGTTGGCAGAGTTGGTGGCAGTGGTTGTACCGGCTGTCGCGCATAATTAATGCAGAGGTATGTAGCCTGTCAAACTAATAAACATGGCAGGGATCCGAGTCAATGTCGGAGTGGGTCTTAAGGTTAATGCATGTTGACCAGACTCGAATATTTGAACTTCTGGAGTGGTTCTGAGGTCGATATGGGTCGACCGCAGACCCTACCAAGTGAGGTTGATACCGATTGACCAAACAGACTTACCGTTGGGCCTCTTGAGCTGTCTCATTTGATGTTAGGCTTGTTGTACCTACTGGGTTATCCCATATTACTTATATTGGTGAGTCAAAATCTTCCTCGTTCGAAATAAGGCATCTGATTAAACTGTAAAATATTTAAATGAGTCAATATTTTGAAATATTTTAAAAATCAATCTCATAGTGGTGAGTCAATATTTTACAATAAGAGAAATACTAGATACCATTTCTCTCTCTCAATTAAACTATAAAAAATTAAAAAAATTGTAATATTATTTTAACAATACAAAAATAATAACATAAAATAATAAAAAATATAAAATTAAAATCTTGAAATGCATAAATTAAATTTTACTTAATTTCAAATTATCTAAAACACAATTTTTTCTCCTTTACTTTCCTTTTCTCCCAAATAGTATGTTACTATTCCAAATACTTAAACTTAATAGTAAATAAATTTTAAAAAAAAATTCCACATAAGAGGCGTGGCCTTGAGATTTTTTTTGTCACTGCAGGTGTGTCACTAATTGTTAATAGTGACAACTCAAACAATATTTTTGTTATGATTTAATTTGTAAAAAATCATTAAGATAGCAAAACAAATTTTTTTACTAATATATATAATTAGTAACAATTTTTGCATTGTCACTAATTTATTTTCTTTTGTTGGTAGTGCATATATATTTATATTATATTAATTGTTCTGAAAGTAGTCATGCATATATGCATGTGCAGATAAATCTATATTACATTAATTTCTTTTTCTTTGATGTTAATTATGATGAATGTGATTTAATTAGGTTCATAATGCTTCGTGGTTCGTCCGGCTTCTATTCTTACGGCATTTACCAACGCAACGAGGATATGCCTGCATTCAATCTCAACGAAACCAGAATTGCCTTCATGCTAAACAAGCAAAAGTGCGTACGTACAAACTTAGCCATACATACATCACATATACATCCATGCATGCATGTATGCATCTGCCATATGTGTGTCTGCTTCCTTGATTTCATATTTAATTTGTGCAATAAAACTTAATTTCAATTAAGAAATAATCAAAGCAAGCAGTGATTGCTGCAATGTAAATGAGCGTCTAAGTTGCATACATACGCACAGAATACACACACACACACACACACACACACACATATATAATTAAATGTGAACATGACGTATGCGGTGGTCTGATTATTAATTCGAATTAAGTGGATGTATGCATATATATATGCATATTAGGTTTGTGTACATGGCCATGTCAGATGATAGGCAGAGACACCTACCCCTCCCGGAAGACCGTTTACCCCCACGAGGCAGAGAATTGGCTTATCCAGAAGCTGTCCTCCTTGTTGATCCAGTCGAGCCAGAATTTCAAGGAGAAGTACGTACTGAAAATTATGGGCCAAATTGCATTTTACCTCCATATGAAAATGAAAAAGAGTAAAAAAAAAAAAATAGGCAATAAATCTCTCTATGCTTTAAAAATTAGGCACACCACCTCCCTTTCATAACTTGATGCAGTTTTGCCCTAATTTCAATATGTAAAGACTATACTCTTCCTAATTATTTCATTTATTTTCAGCTTTATTTATTTATTCTTTTTAAATATATTTATATATATATTCATCTCTTTTATACTAATTTTATATTTTTAAATTTAAAAATTATTTTTAATTTTTTCATTTTCAACTTTCTAATTTATTCTTTTTTATTTATATATAAAAATATAAATATAAAGTACAGAATATAATAAACATAAATATATAAATAAATAAATACATAAATATACATAATATAATATATTATATTATAAATACATAAATATATTTGTGTATATATTTATACATAATATATATATATTAACAAATAAATATTTTATATAATAACCCCCACCCCCACCTGCCATGACCATTGGGCCGCTGCTTGCAGGGTGGGGGAGGGTTGGCTGGATTGATGTGGTAGGGGATTGGTGGTTGGTTTCTGTATATATACACACACATATTTTATATATAAATATGTATATATAGGTATATATAAATATATTTTATACTATATATTTTTTTATAGGTAGAAGTAATTTAAATTGTCAATTTTTTCAATGAATCCAACAATTGAATATTTGGGAGCAAAATTGACATTTCAATAATAAAAATCATAGAATCAATCACACTTGCCGCGGTGTTTGCACCGCAGGATGGAGAGGAATAATTTGCTATTTTTTCAAAAACATGAGGGGGGACATTGTCTATTTTTTTTTCATGAGGGGGTTTAATTCTTGCTCTTTTCTGTTTTCACGAAGAGTTAAAACTTAATTTGGCCAAAAACTATATATTAATGTTACACAAAATTAAAATCATATATATATATACACACACTTACAGCATGTATGTATGTTTTTAATTAATTCGTACTTACGTAATTTATATTAATGAAGATGCATGCATGCATGGTGCAGGTAGATGATAAGTACCAGTATTCTTGTGAAAACAAAGATAACCAAGTCCATGGGTATATTTGCTTTGAACCACCGATTGGGTTCTGGCAAATCACTCCAACCAACGAGTTCAGGACTGGAGGACCTATCAAGCAGGACCTCACTTCTCATGTCAACCCTACAACACTCGCCGTACGTATGTGTGTGTGCATACACACACACACACAAACACAAACATGCATGCGTCTTTAATTCACATTAAGATTATGCACACACACACACATATATATATATATATTAATTGTTATCCTCTCATGCATCTGGCCTAATTTACTTCAATTTGTTTCTGCAAATATGTGCACGTTTATTTAATTTTCAGATGTTTGTAAGCACTCATTATGGTGGAGAGGATCTCGTCATAAAATTTGAACAAGGCGAAAAATGGAACAAAGTTTTCGGTCCTGTTTTCATATACCTCAATTCAGTTTTGGACAACATTAACACTACTGAGGCAAGTAATTCATTGTGGAATGATGCTAAAGAGCAGGTTAATTTGCACCACTCCTTGCTTATTTTTCTTCGGTTGAGTTCATTTACCAACTGACCAACTGGCCGACCGAACAATATATTGATTGATATATTCAGATGAAGGAAGAAGTTGAGAAGTGGCCATACAGCTTTCCTGCTTCAAAAGATTTTCCGCGTGTTGCTGAAAGGGGTTGTGTTAGCGGCAGATTGTTAGCTCAAGATAGGTATGAGCAACACCATATCAACAAACATGAAATTATTATTCGCATCGCAATATTCATTTGGACATATACTGATTTTTTGTTGGCAACTGGCAAAGAATGACTTGTCATCTTTTGGGCCAGCTGGAATATTGCTTACAATTAAGTTGTATATTATTGAATTGTTATATATATATATATATATATATATATGAGATATTGCAAACATGCCCAAGTTTGTCTGAAAAATGCTTGCAAGGTACATCTCTGAGGAAAATATAGCAGCCAAGGGTGCTTTTGTCGGGGTGGCTCCACCAGGGAAGGATGGATCATTTCAGATGGAGGGAAAAGTACGTGCTTTCTTGTTCCTTTTTATTTTTTATTTTTTATTTTATTTTGACAGATAAATAGAAATGAATGATATATGTTAATGCCAACAATACTTAAAAGTTATTTCACATATATATAATTGATTTTCAGGGTTATCAATTCTGGGTAAACGCAGATGAAGAAGGTTATTTCTGCATTACCAATATCCGTCCTGGGGAGTACAATATTTATGCATGGATTCCAGGTTTAATCGGAGATTATCGCTGTCGCAAAGATATAGTGGTTGCAGCAGGTCCTCCTATATATGCATTACTAAAATATGGTCTATATATATATATATAATAAGATATATGTGCATGTTGTGATTAAATTTGATGATATATCTGTATAATTGGCAATTCAGGCAGTAAAATTAATGTGGGCGATCTTGTATATATGCCTCCAAGAAATGGACCCACACTGTGGGAAATAGGCATCCCGGATCGATCTGCGGCAGAGTTCTTCGTTCCCGACCCTAATCCAATGTATATCAACAGGCTTTTCATAAATCACCCTACACACAGGTTACTTTAATTCTCCCAATGATGCAATAATTAGTATGAACTACGGACAAATTAATATTTTTCTGAATCCTGACCATTCGGTTTGCTCTGGTCACGTTAAATTTTAATCCTAAATTTCTTTCGTTAAAGATGTTCATTTGCCTTCGACAGGTTTCGGCAGTATGGTTTGTGGGAGAGATATGCTGATTTATACCCAGATCAAGACTTGGTTTATACAGTCGGCATTAGTGACTACCGGAAAGACTGGTTTTATGCTCAGGTTACCAGGTGGATATACATACATACATATAATCCTTTTCCTTTTGATATATAACAAAGGTTAATTCCAATTGGTCGGGAGTTTAATTAAATATCATCATATGGTTAATTACCTGAACAACCGCAGAAAAGTCGGAGAAAATGCATATGAAGGAACAACATGGCAAATAAAGTTCAAGCTTGACGAGGTCATCGAACAGAGCGGGAACTACACACTGCGAATCGCACTGGCATCCGCAACTTTCTCCATACTAGAGGTAAAAACAATTAATTATTATATGAATATAAATAGAATTGAATAATTATCCAAGAACATCCAAGATCATCGATTTGCTCTAGCTGCATTATTCATGAAATAATTAATTAAGCTTGCGTGTTATAATAGGTAAGGATCAACGATAGAGAAGTAAACCCAGGTGTGTTTTCAAGTGGGTTAATTGGAAGCGACAACACAATTGCAAGGCATGGGATTCACGGGTTGTATTGGTTGTTCAATGTGGAGATATTGAGTTCCCAACTCTTTCAAGGAGAGAATACCATATACCTTACACAAGCAAGAAGTGCTAGCGCATTGCATGGAGTCATGTATGATTATATTCGTTTTGAGGGTCCTCCTACGCCTCCCACAAATCATTAACCACTCTTCTAAACTCAAATGGTTAAAACTGCTAGAGGAACTAAAATTGTTTGAAAAGAACACCCTATTTCTTATTTTGTTGCGACAAAGTGGCCATCAGTAGGGCTCATAATCCAGTTCAATATGATAGGACAAAGCACATACAAATTGACCGACAGTTCATAAAAGAGAAATTAATAAATAATCAGACAAGCAATTAACTTATGTATTCACTAAAGGACTCAACAATAGGCCATGCCATACATTAGTTTGCTAATTGGGCATGTACGTAAGATACCTATAGACCAACTTAAGGGGAGTGTTGACCCATAATTTAATGGATTTGAATATCCCACTTCTCCTTCTAACTAGGAATATTTGATTGATTTCTTTTCTACTTAAGCCCCTAATTCATGTATTTCCTATTTTATACAATATTACTAGTTAGGATCATTTTGTTTGTGAATAACTACCCAACAATGTCAGGATTCAAGACACACAAAAATAGAAGAAAACCAATTATCCTGCATGGTGAAGATACTTGTTTTTGGTTCATCAAAGCTAGAGGATTGCACAGATATGTTACAAGTGAAAAAAGAAAATCAGACAACACTTATCCCACATCTAATCAGTGAATTCTAAAGATTCTTTTGCTATGTCATTGCACATTTACTCTATACAACCTACACTTTCTCTGGAGTATTCATCGCTCAATACTTTAGCAAAAATCTGGAAAGCAACATCTCAGACCTCTTCTCTAGTAGACAATCATGCCCGAATTTGTGAATTTCAGGATGAAGTACATTGAACGATACTAGCTGAAATGACTCGTTCTCGATATTTTTTCAAATTATATGGTCTACGCCAGGGGCTTGATTACTATCAAGATTTTCAAGCAGACTGTACCAAAGATGCAGTCAAGTTCCAAAAGTTGATAAAAATGAATGCAGTTATGATTCTTGAGGTGGGCATTTGGATTGAGTAATTTGGGTACCAACCCAATTCTCGATTGGGTATTATCAGATTGGATTTTTTTATTTAATATTTAAATATATAATTTAAAAAAATTGCAAGTTCGAGAACCTGGATAAAGTTTCGAATCAAATGTTGAGTAGAAAGTCCTATCCGATTGAATAATTCATATACCCAACTTCAATTTATATATAAACATATAAATATACAAATGTATCTATATATTATTTATATGTAATTTATATAACTATATTTATTATATTAAAAAGTGGCCAAAGTTTGATCGTGGTTAACAGCGGAGGCCTTGGCCCCTGTGCTGGCCCAAACTAACAGGGGCCAGACTTTTACCGTTTTTAAATCCTCTGTTTTGTTTTAGGTTTTTTAAATAATATTTGTATTAAATTAAAAAAAGTTCATACCGATACTCAAATCCAAATTAATTGGATATTCAAAATATTCAAGAATTCAAAAGGTTCGGTAACCAACCAGTTCAGATCAACATTAATAATTAAGATTTTTATATGACAAATCGAATATTTAATCTGAATTATTTGAATTTGAGCTATGCGATTTGAACTCCCATTCCTCATGATTTTCTTCTCGGTTACTCTTGGCGTGAATCAAAGACAAGAACAGCTATGTTGTTAAAGAAATAACTTCTTGACCTTATTGTGATTTAATGCGCAATCCCTATTCCCAAATTCGCATTGTTGCTTGCAAGATGATCCACATGGCAGGAAGCAATGAGATGTTCTTGCGTTTTTGTGTTAGGTTTAAATATAAAAAATTTTAA
>JACGDI010005464.1:214742-233547 GCA_014898725.1 Jacaranda copaia | reverse complement strand
TGCTTGGTTGTGGGATTCAAAATTAAATTCTTTGGGCAATGAATAGGGTTGCCTCAAAGCCCTACTATTCAAGTTTTCTCTTCTTATATAACCAAATTAATTACAAAAAAATTATTTTGCCCAAAATAAATTTGTTTGTTTGTAATTTTTAGTAATTAAATAAAAAATAATATTAAATTTATTAATATGTTATCGTTCTCCTTTTTCCAGAATTTATTTATAATGCATACAAAATTATTTATTTGTAATTAAATAGAAAAACATACTGAATTTATTAATTATTTAAATAAATTTCATATTTGAATTTTTTTATTAGCAATTAATAAAATTAACAAATTGACACAAATTTTTTGTTTTATAAAAATTGACTATTAATTAATTTGGTAGTATGTTAGATGGCAAACAACTAAAAAGTTAGTATAGCAAATTAAAGCCCACATATTTTGCAATTAAACAAGTAAGGAGGAACTATATTTTTGTTTTTTTCGAAAAAGGGCAAAATGATTTGTTTTTCTTTAATTATGGATAAATTCAAAGCATTTATAATAGATTTCATATTTAACTCAATAAATATTAACTTTGATATTAATAGATTTTGTATTTAACTTAATAAGTATTAATTTTGATATTAATAAATTTATAATATATAATTATTAATATTTTTCAAAATATAAATATCCCAAGCAAACCTGAAAAAACAATTTTCATACAACAATTTCATTATTACAAATAAATTTCTCAAACATATCTCAAAACAATCTCATAATCATTCATAACCTCAAATTACATCAACACATCACATCACTATAATTATTACACTTTATCTCACAACCATTCACAACCTCATATCTCAAAAACACTAAAACAACCCTCAAATCTTTAAAATACCAAACATGAGACACAACTCCACAAGCAATCACAACCTTAGAATTTTAAATCATCTAGCATTATTCTAAGAAGTTAGCCCAATGCACCAAGTAAAGAAACCTTCCAAATTTTACTTCTTAGAAATATTGAATTTAGGACAGCATACAACAATAATTTGAAAATGAAGGCAAGAAAGAACAAAACCTGTCATGTACAAGCAATATACCCCTTACTGCACCCCTCTGGTTAGACTTAGGAAACTCATCTGAGGCTGCAAAACTATAGGGCCATGAGTCCACCTCTCTTTTCATCTGGAAATCAATTTGCAAGCACATACTGTGTGAGATGTCAAAATTATATATCAACTTGATCCTTCAGCTTTGACATCTTACCTGTTCTTTGGCATTGTTCCAAAGGCAAAGTGCATCATCTCCATCTGATACAGAATTGAGATGGATAAAAACAGGGCCAAAAACTTTCTTCCATATTTCGCCGGGTTGAAATTTTAGTATAAGATCCTGTCCCGCATAGTGAGACGTAACAAATATCTGGTATGCATCAGATCAAAATAACTAACTGCCGACAAACCCAAAGCAAATAAAATTTTCTATAATGCTCCAGTCATACCATATAAACCCAGAAATCAGAAAAAAATCCATTATCTTGATTTCAGTTACCGCCATAAATCACTGAGCAAAAGTGGAGTAGCAAGAACTTACTGCAAGGGTGGTAGGATTCACATGGGAAGTCAGGTCTTGTTTGAAAGGTCCTCCATTTCGAAATTCATTGCTAGGTGTAATTTGCCAAAAACCCACCGGTGGATCAAAACATATCCATCCATGCACTCGATTATCTTTGTTATCGCATGAGTATTGGTACTTATCATCCACCTGCACAGGATAGATCAATTAAGACACTGTCACTTAAGTGATGCACACAATTTTGTACCTATACTACACAAAAAAAAACACAACATTCAGTGATATTCTTGAGGAAGAGGCTATTTTACTGTACTTCTCCTTTAAATTCGGGCTCCACCGGATTGACAAGGAGGACTGCTTCTGGATAAGCCAGTTGTTGACCTCTTCCTGGTAACCGATCATCTGGCAGGGGCATATATCTTTGTCTATTATCTGCTATGGCCATGTAATGAAACCTGTTAACTTAAAACACAATCATCAATCACAATATCCTGCTCTTCCACTAGGAGATGCAAGGAGTTAATGCTTTTTAAGGATCAAATTCTGCATTTCTAACTTGTGAAGTTGGATTTGCCTATTCTCAGACTCAATTAATTGCATTAAATCATTTCTTTATTTGTGCCACAATAGAATGGAGGAACTCCCAGTTTCAATTGCCAATCCTAAATTAGTGGCTACACAGTGATGCTGTTATAAGAATTGCATAGTGTCTGATCACTTTCGTATCAGTCTGCCTTGAAAAGGCAAAGGAATTCTTACTTGTCTTTTCTGAGCATGAATGCGACCCTGGTAGTGTTAAGGTTGAAACCTGGAAAGTCCTCTGAATGTTCAAAAATGGCATAAGTGTAGAATCCTGGGGAGTCACGAATCATTACAAACCTGAAAATTGAACTGGGTCAGTTTTCATTCTTAATTAAAATACACATGGAAATATATGACTGAAAATTAGACAAGACAGAAGATAGAACCTCCTGTCTATACTTAAAGGAGCTTGTTTTCCTTGAACTGAAGGATCCCATGTTCTTGTGAATGAAAGTTCTACTTGCTCCTCATTTTCCACAATAACTCTCAAGCTTGTCCCTTCAATCCTATAAATATTGAAAGTCTCCTGATTAGAGATGAAATATAATTATTGGGACTGCAGTTGCCTTGTCTTTGACTCTTTGTCCACAACCAAATTCAAAGAAGATTGAAATTGTAAATTATGTTGCATATGGAGCTAAGGAGGAATAATGTGCATGCAACCTGCTATTCCTCCTAATATGGTCATAAACCTGTAAAGTAATATCTCATTGTTACATTCTAAACCCTCTTATCAAATGCAGTTCTCATATAGACAACTCTAACAATTTCATCAGGTCAAACGACTGAATACTTTGACCGGAAGAATTATGTTTCGAGTGAAAAATTAAACTTGTCATGTTACATAGATGTCTAGAATGAGACAGAAAGTATAGATGCATTATTAAAGACATACGTATCAAACTTTCCCCTTGTCTTGGAACTCCCTGCTTCACTCCAATTAAGGTCCCAAAACCTGTAAATACACCATAAACATAGCTTATTCATTATCTAAATAAGCAGACAACAAGGTGTGTGTTTGGACAAAGGAAACAGGAAACATAGGGCAATAAATTGTAGTGATTGTCAAAATACTTTCTGCATGCTAATGCTCCATTTATTTATGTTTTCAAAGATCATTTTCATTTTTGGCACTATTGCAAATCAAAAACCACCAATTTATACATATTTTCACTAAAAATATCTATTGTTTTTATTTTCAATTTCTTTTAAACCTATATTATCATCCTATTATTACATCAATCAAATTCAAATTCAATTTGATATAAAGCACTCATTATCATTTCAAAACAATTAAAATATACATGTATTTGAAAAACCTTGTAGGTATACAAAATTCAAACCACTTATATTTTCAACATTATACATACCCTAATCATTGAAATTTACAAGTACAATCTCATTTCCATTTCCAAAACTAGAACTAATTTATCAACTTTTGGAAATCTTCGATATAGAAAATGAAAACAACAACATATCTAAGGGTGTCAAAATCAAATCCAACCCGATGACCCAATAATGACCCACCTGAGAAAAATAAGGTTTGGGTTTGGGGTTGGGGTTTTTGAGTTTGGGTCAAATTGGGTCAAACCTGAAAATGACCTGAAGAAAAAAAAAAGGTTGGGTTGTTTTCGGGTCAACTCGCATAACCCAAAAAAACTAAGTGGGTGACCCAATAACCTAATAAACTTGACTCAATCCAATCCAACCCGACCCAACCTACTGGAAAAATTTAACTAATTAAAATAAAATATAAATAATATATATCCAAACATCTAAATTTAGAAAATTCAATTACAATTTACAAATTACAATAACATTATTAACAAATAAGTAATAACACTTCCATTCTTCCAATTTAAAGATGATTGACCAAATCATCAAATATAACCCTCCTCACCTCCTGCTCCAAAAAAACAGAAAAACCCCAGCCTCCTCTGCTGCCACGCACCCCTCCTTATGCCAAATTTTAAATTTTATTGTAAATCAAATTTCTATTCAATTATGATGTAGGAATTTATAAATATGAAAAATAAAATAAATAAATCAGGTTAGGTTGGGTTAGGTTAGGTTTATCAGGTTGTTGGGTGGTGGGTCAGGTTAGAGTTGAGCTTTTTGGGTTTAACATCGAGTTGAGTTGGATTTGGATTTGGTTTTTTTATGTTATACCCTTGCCTCAACCCAACCCGCATGAATTGACACCCCTAAATTTTACATATCCAAACTGCCCAGAGTTGTTAATTAAATGCAGTTGAATGCACAGGCAATACAAGCATGACTAAAGCGTACATTTTCAAGAGGAAACTTATTTTTGAGTTTGTCCTTCTGCAAATTTGCATAGCATGTTACTATTCAAAGTAAGTCAATGAACTGTACGCATTAGTTACTTTCAGAGTTTTCAATCCATTGAGTGTTTCAGCATGCTTTAAGTCTAAGAACATGCAAAAACACGACAGAAGAGAAGTACAGGACAGCTTGAAAAGCAGGATCGTACCCGCCGTTCAGGTCTTGGTTGTGAAGTTCTAACAAATTGTCAATTCCATTATACTGTATGCCCCGGATGATTCCTCCTGGATTGGTCAGCGTGAGTTGGAGTACTCCATTATCAATCACAACCTGAATAAGTATCGTAAAATTCATAGAAAACCAGTATTAAGAAAATAGTTATAGAAAGTTGTTTCTATGCTGATCCTTAACTCATGGTTTCTTTTTCAGTGAAAAATTGGGAATTAAGAATGATAAGCATAAGATTGCCGTCGAGAATTATTGCAATATTACAATGATTTACAACACGAACCAGCATCGTATGAAAACGGAAAATCCACAGAACCTTCAAGAATTTAACTGGATTCATGAAATAAAGAATGAGAAATGTGGTATAGATTAACAAATATCAGTGATAATTATAATTTTGCACAGATTTATTACAAGCTTCGATTTTCATGCTAAAACTTCGTGAAGAAAAAATGTTTCCTCACAAAATTCACCACACAAACCCAACATTCATTCAAAACGGAGCATATATAGTTTCAAATGCAGCACACAAACAACTTTGTTTTGTGATGGAAACAAAAGAACAGCTAAGAGAAAGTACCAAGTCCTGGAGTTTTGTAGTAATGATGGCCATCAGGGCATTCCTTCCTACAACATATTACGCTATTAGCAGTCAATCCATCCAACTTCGACAATTGCCCACCACATGTTCGGGCAAAAGCCTCACTAAGCTGATGATTCTGTATCCTATTCAGTTCGTACGCTTGCTTTTGTCTTTTCCCTTGGGTTTTTTTATGTGAACGTTCGTTTATGTGGGTTAACAAACATGCACAGCGCACTTGCTGCGTAATATTTTTATAGTATCAAAATAAATAAAAAAGTAAATGGCACATCACCTTCATAAATTTAATTCTTTTGATACATTACCCCAAAAAAAAATTAAAAGATATTTCACTCTCTCAATTTAGAATTATTGGAATACTTTGTCTTCTAAATACAATTTATAATAGATTATGTAATTAGAGAAAAATATTATTCTCGTCATTTTCATATTTCCCCACCTGTATTAACGTATTTATGTGACATTTTATGCGGTGTATTGTATATATATTCCCTTAGAGGACTATTAATTTATAAAGTATATTTGTTTACTAAACTAATAATTATGTTTGTAATAGAAAGCCTAAATTAGCTATTAACTAAAAATAAATAAATATGCAGTATGAGAGCACTTCTTACTTTTTCCTTCATAATCCGTATGACTATAATTTAGAGGAATGACAGCATTAATAACTTTGATTCTTTAAAAATGGATTAGATAATCTTAGCATTACTATAATGAAGATTGAGTTTTACTATTTTCTGAAAATATTTTTTATAAAATAAGAAAAATTTGTTTTAGAGTAATAATAAGGTTAGTGATTTTGCTTCTTTGATGTGGTTAGCAGAGTAATCTTATTAGATAACAAAATAAATTAATCATTTTGAAAATGTTATTTACAACACAATTACTATTTCTGCCATAAGAATGAAAAATTAAAAATACTTCTAACTAAAATATATGTACTAAAACTCTTTTAGTTATATTTTAATCAACAATTAATTCTCTAAACAATAGAAAAGGGCAAATGAGCTAATTGAATGTAAGGGGAAAAAAAAAACCTCAATATCTTGTTGTTCTTGATAGATAAGTTTCTTTATTTTTGATTTGAAAAATGCAGAAATGACAAGACTAGTTGGATTCCTTTTATTTTGAGTGGAAAAGGTGAAAATGACAAGAATAGCATTTTTTCTGATTATACAATCTGCTAGAAATTATGTTTGGGGGGACAAAGTGTGCTAATAACTTTAAGTTGAAGATGTGAAGTGCTTTTTAGTTTTTTTTTTTTTTTTGGGAAGGGGGAGGGTGGGTTAATATGACAAAACAATTAAATTTAGAGAGGGTGAAGTGCCATTTACCCTAAATAAGATACTTATTTATTTATTTTTTATATATTATTATATAATTTTTAATATGTTCAATATATTTACTTGAATTTTTATGTTTCAAGACAGATAAAATAATAAATAAAGAAAAAACAATGCTATGTTCTTTTGTGTTTTGGTTATTTTCTAAAAACTATTTAGAGAGGATGGGTTTTTAAGAGAAAACTTGGAGAATGTGTCAATTATACCTTTGTGTTTTGGGAAAATATGAAAAATGAATTAAAAATGAGTTGTTTGTTCTTTTGTGTTTTGGAAAATGACAAACTTTATTGTAAATGTTAAATTAATTGATTTTTTGTTTGATTTGTCGGATAAAAGTAATTTTTTATGTAATATATATATATATATATGTGTGTGTGTGTGTGTGTGTGTGTGTAATTATAGTTGGATGGTATGTGTATATATATGTGAGTAATGATTGATATATGGTTGTAATAAAATGATGTGTAATAATTTAATTGGTGATTTATGATATTTTTATAAATTTAACATTAGTAAATGATGTATTATTTGAAAGAAAATATTTAGTAATAAATATTAATTATTTACAAAATCATAATTATATCTTAAAAATTAAAAATCGACTTGCATCATAATTGTTAGTATCAACTTATATAAAAAAATAATTATAATACATTAATTATAAACTAATTAATTATTATTTTTAAATGAAATACAATTATTTACCTATTTATTTTTTATGATTTATGTACAAATAAACTTAGTTATTGATCTAAATAAAATAATTTATTTAATAATATATAATACTTAATAACAATTCATCAAATTAAATAAATAAATAAATAAATTTATATTATATAAAATTAAGTAATCTTAAATTATTTATTAAACAAATAAATATAACATTTAATTATATGTGAAATATGAAACATAATTAATATATAAATAACAAGTTAATTAAATAATTAAAAATATGTTATTTTAATTACTTTAACTCATTATTTGATTAATACATTATTTAGTAACAATCAAATAGTTTTTTACTTAAATTTAATTAATTTTCTCGACAATTATTTTAATTATATTAATGTTAATTTATTAAACATAATAGATCGCTAAATAAATATCACACTATAATTAATTTTTTTATTATAATTTTAAACAAATGTGAAGATTAATATTTAATGAAGATTAATTTTTTTGAAGAAGATTAATTAATTTTTTATATCAAATTAAAACATCTTAAGTTATGTATTGAATGAATTAATGTATATTTAATTAGTGCATTAAATATTAAATATATAACTAACACATTATTTAATTAATAAGTAATTTAATTAATTTAATTTGTTATTTAGTAAATAAATTATTTATAATAATATAAGTAATATTTGATTAAACTTAATTAATTTTTTGACAATTAATTTAATTAAATTTGTAAACATGAGTTTAGAATTTTATAATTAGTAAAATTTTAATATTTTCATATATGTATGTATGTATCTATATATTTATGAATAAGTGAAGTAAGAAAATGATAAATGAATGAGTGATGCAAAAGGTAGAATAAGAAAATGAGGGAATAGGTATCATTTTTAGGATGTAAGGTATTTTGAGATTATTTTGGATATAGAAATTTTGTGCTTTGGGAGAATGATTAGAGAATGAGTACACTTTTTAAAATATTTTAGGAGTTGAAAAATATTTTGAAAAAATGTATGAGAACAAAGCCCAAGTAATAGAAGTAATTAAACAAAAAAACCAAAAAAAAACCCTAAATAGTTGGGAAGGAAAAGACATTAGAGAGTTGAAAAAAAGGGGCAAAAGATATAGAATGATTATCTCGTCATTAATTTTTGAGATAGGGTGAATTACATCCATACTTCTTGAGGTTTGGCCTAATTATCAAAAAATTCTCATTGTTTTAAAAATTACATATACCCCCTAATCTTTGTTGTTTTCCAACATTTCAACCCAACCATTAACCAAGGCTCGGGTTTTGACCAACCGCCATTAAAAAATTTAAGTAAAATTTCAAAAATGTCCTTCTAATAATTGGCCTCATTTTATACCAAATTTGACCTTTTCTTGTGGACAAAAGTACCCTCAAGGATGGTATCATAAGAAATTTAAAATTTTTAAGGGCTTATTTGTAATTAATACTTTAATAATTCATATTCTAAAATATACTTAATTGATTAATATTTTTAATTACATATTAACAATATTCTATAAAAGCATATTTAAAACAACTAATTAAATTTATTTAATGAAAGAATAAAAAAATAATTAATTAAAACCCAAAGAAAAAATAAATTTTTTATTTTTAATTAAAATAAAATAAAAATTTAAACCAAACATCTTTACATCATGCATATATATACATACATATCTAAATATATATACACAACAAAAATATATTATATATATACATAATACATAAAATATATTATATATATACATAATACATATATAGTATTTATATGCACACAAATACACCACTCCCACCCCTACCCATGCCTCACCTCGCCCCGCCCCGCCTCCCAAATTCAGGGTGCGTCCTGGCTGTGGCCGACGGCTGATCACCCACCACCATGGCCAGTTGCCACTACCCTAGGCGACTAGCCGCTGGCCACCGCCTGGCCAAGCAGTCAAGTGTTAACCACTAGTCGCTTGGTTAGCAGCTAGCCGTTGGTCTAATTATGGTGTAGTTGAGTGGCTGTGGTGGAGAGGGGGGTGGGTGGGTGTCGATAGGTGGAGGTGATGAAGGAGGTAATATTTTCTATTCTTTTTTTTTGGTTTTGTTTTTAATTAATTATTTATTTATTTTGTCAATAAATAATTTTAATTAATTTTTTAATATATTTTTATATAATATTGTTAAGTATGTAATTTAAATAATAAATAAAATTAATTAATTATTTAATATGTTTCTATATAATATTGTTAAATAATAAATGAATTAAATTAAATTATTGATATAATCACTTTTAAATTATTAAAGTTGTGTTGTATAAATAATATGTCAAATAAAATTATTAAATTTATATTTAAAACTTTTAAAAATTAAGGTGATAAAAATATATCAAATAAATCCTTACAAATTCGAAATTATTACAAATAGGTCTAAGGGTATTTATGTCTTTAGATATTTCTATCAATTTTCTCATTTTTTTTCTTTTTTGCAATTTGAACATATGGGTATTTTGGTCATTTTACATTTTCCGTCAGCATTATATTTAGTTTCAAAGTTTGGGGGTATATATAATTTTCAAAATGATAAAAATATTTTGATAATTAGGCCAAACCTTAGGGGATATGAATGTAATTCATGCTTTGAGATATGGTCTTCTCAAGTCATAAAATAAAGTACTAATTCAATTACCATGGCTCTTATATTTTATATACAGTAAAGAAGTATAAATATATAGTATTGATTTTAGCAAAACATACATAATTGTGATATATATATATATATATATATTTATATTTGAAACTTGATCTTGTTGGTTTTTCAATTATTCCTATGAAATTGGAATTCACAATTGATCTGTTTTAAGGATTTGTGATCATTATTATATAGACCACTTATTTGTTTTATTCCACCAATGTCATAAATAAATATATTTCATATGTTATAAATTTTAACATGTTAATTACTATAAATACGAATTTATAGATTTCAGTTATAAATTTCAATAAAAGTTGAAAATTGGGGATAGTTGGCGAAAATAATATGGATAGTTTATGAATAGTCATATTTGTTAATCGTATCTTATTACAACGAAAGTGCTTCCATTCAATTATATTAATATTTAGTTTAAATAATAACTTTTTAAGAAAAATTATTTATCTAAATATAAATTATTGTTATTTAAAAAAATAGGATTAAATACAGTTTCACCCCCTAAAATTTTGAAATTTCTAACAAAAAGTATTTTTTGTTAGGTACTTTATGTTTGATAATCCAAAATACTTAAAAAAATTCAAACCACCAACAAAAAAATTAGATTATGAATTTGATTTTTCACCCATATTGTAACGAAAGATAATTTTATATAAAATTTGGTTTGAAAGTGCAAGAATGAAGAAAATAAGTGGGCTTTGTCTTTTTCTTATCAAGTTCATGAGATGAAACCATTTTCTTCCTTTTTGGCTAAAATCATTTTTTCTCAAGCAAAAAAACTATCAAATGCATAATTTTTGGGTTAAGTGGCTTAAGGGTATTTTTTGAAATATTTAGTAAAATATACACATAAATTTTCTTTCTCCTCTTTTCCATCTGTTGCCATCAAATTGAGGAGGCTTTTAGTTTAGGAGGATGTTTGCAACTAGCAAAATAATTCAAGGGTGAAAGTGTATTTAACCCAAAAAAATAAGATGCATAAAAGTATTTCAAATTCACATATATTAGTAATTTTATTGATTCTTTCTATTATACACTAATGTAGTATGGTCCTAAAAAAAATTCTATCAAATGTTTTCATCCAAAAAGGGGAAAAGTTTTATTGAATTATTTGAAGTATTTCTTTTTTCATTTTTAATAGAAATAAAATCTACTATTTGACAAATGATTATAGTAGTATGAACGGGCTAAAGTTATCGAAGTTCCTTAATCATAAACCCTTCTTTTAAAACTCAATTAAGATATCGCTAACTTTAAAAAGAACAAATTATTAAATGTGAAAAACTAATGATTATTCATTCCACTAATAATCATTTACTAATAATAACATAATTCCTTTATAGTAAAGAAACTATAACAATATTAAAAACATTAAATATCCTTTTATGAAATATAGTTTTAGATCAGCAAGGAGAACATCTCTGTGTGGCACTTAAGATAATTAGAGAACGTATGGATAGGATTAGGTGGAGAACGTGATGGAATAGGGTCACTAACAAGAGAGGTTGTAAGGAAGCCCGAGCCATCAGTAAGATACCATTCTGAAAGGGCTAGAATTCTAACTTTGTATCAGAACTTAAGGCCAAAGAAAGTCTCAAGTAGACAGTTTCTGTATGGCCTCTCAAAAGGTAATGGAGACGTGCACAGGTTTCCTTGGATTGAATGGAGATTGGCCTTTGAGTGTAAAGATAGAAGGGAGCTTGACTACAAGACCCACTTATCAATTAGGGACAATAGTTGACCCATCATTGTAGTTGGTCCATTGTAAGTAAGGATAAGGAGCAGCGATGATAGAATCTAATGCACATGATCAATTAAATTTAATATAGTGGAATCCCCTATACATTGTTGGGGGATCTTTATAAAGTTAGGGGTTAAAAGAACCAGGTAAAATCTTGTAGTTCTAAATGCATGGAGTTTCAAATCCGCACATATATATTCCTAAAAACATATATGATGCGATTCAAAATCTGCTTCCCCAGAAAATTAGTATTTTCACTACAATACACCTTCATGTTTTCTTTTCTTCTTGTCCTAACAACATTCTCAAACACTATATTAATACATATTTTCTTATCTCTTCAAATTAATAAAACATTCAATATGTCATTATGTTAATTGACGGGAGCATTTTAGTGGATAAGTTGTACACTTTGGGCTAATTTGCTTCGAATGATGTGATTATGAATGATGCATAAATAAATAAATATGTTTTAAATCTATGAAGATAAAGCAATATAATTTCACGTTTGGTTGATAAGATCAACTGAAAAGTAAATTAAAACAAAATATATGATTTAACAATTATAACTTTTTATTATTTATTTTAATAATCTTTTTACATATTAATCAAAGATAATTTGGTTATTTTTGAATCTTATCCAACCTAAAGATGTATCAAGACTCTTCCCTCTCGATACATATTCCAATATAATATAGGGCCTACGACTTATCAAGGGCCCCATATCAAGGCAAACAAACAATAAATTAGGAGTGATTATGCATCTATCAATTATAATCAATTGAAGCAAACAAGACCTTCAAGTCATGATCTTCATACTTGAAATGAATCCACCCTGCTTATTGGCATTTTTATAATTGATCGATCATATGCCCAAGAATATATATATATATATATATATATATATATGGACATCCCTCCAAATATGTCCTTCAATTTCTTACTATATAAGAAGACAAAGTGTCCTCCAATTCATAGAGGCACCTCTAATCAAGTTTTATCAATAATTCCCAAGGAATAAAAGTACCCCACAACAATATATATGTAGTTTGAGTATACGTTCTTCACATAAAATCTTTCAATCACGAACCTTTTTCTGACTTTGAAACATGAAATTTGCGAATTCATATGAGATCATGACTGCAAATAAATTAAGGAGATCCTATTAATTAAAGCGAAATAATGGCAGATCTCTCGATTGCTACAGCCCAAGCAATCTGGCTATGGCTGCCCCAATTAAAACGACAAGGAATTGCAGAAGGAATTGCAGAAGAATACAGAAAATTAACAATAATATTCGTGATTGTTACAAGTTGAAACCGAAAAGAAATAGCTTACGTGATCTTCCTGAATGTGCAACTGCCGTAGTCCTATGCCCGCAGACATTTTGTCCAACCTGCCAGTCAATTTCTTTTGAAAAAAAACAATTGAAAAAAGAAAAGAAAAGCTCTCTCCCTTTACATCAATAGCAAAAACATAAAATGTATTAGCACAAAAATATAGTTACGCGGACTACGAGAAATTAATGAAATATTGTAGTTTTCCAATCTTGGAAACAAAAATATGAATATGCTGCACGTTGATTCACTTGATTGACAAACAAAAGCACATATACACATACATATACATATACTTATACATGCGTGTGTGTGTATATATATATATATAGATAGATATCTTTAGCTGTTAACGTTACTTGCAATTTTCCCAATTTCTGCAACCACCTTTTTTGTTTTTGTTTTTTGTTTTGGTTTTTTGTTGGCTTATTATTACTATAAAATTATAGTACGTAACAGAAATTTGAAAATAACAAATTTAATGTCTTTTATTGTGCTAATTTCCTTTGCGTGCAAAACAGGCCTGTCATAAAAGGAAAATAAGTCAATGTTGAAACGCACCCATATGTCGCAAATTGAGCTAATAATGATGAAATTAAACCTAATTAAGTACCACTATATGTAAGGGCATGTATTAATTTTCACCACTTACTAATTTATTTATTAGTTAATTTATCACATATATAGCACACAACCCTCATATCCCATGTAACCGTATCGTGCTTCTTGCTTATGTATGTCCATTTACATGTTTCAGATGCGTATTTCTTTCTTAGTTCTTATTTGCTTTTTTTGAAACATCCTAGTTATACATATAATAGAGCAAAATATAGTTTCCCCTTGTTACACATTTTATAATACTTATTTTCTATACTAGAGAAGTTATTATTTATTCTTCTTAATAAACTAAGATCATCCCAATCAATTATTAATGGTGTTAAATTTCAAAAAAGTATTTATAATTAAAAATCATATGATATACCTTTATTGGCTCTAGCATATGGGAACTTGTTTAATATTTTAAAGAAATTAACTTTTTTACAATAAATACACAAAAATCACAAACAAATAAGAGAGGTAGATTGTAAACTTGAATAAGAATTTTAAACTAAAGGGTAAATTATAGAAACTGCCCTCTATAAGGGTAGGGTTATTGGTGAAAAATAAAAAAATTCTCATTATTTTAAAATGTACCATGAATATATGAAACCATAGAGTCTTGCGATACATCCAATCACAGATCCTGCTTCTTGGCTAAAAGACATGGATGTTGTTGTAATTGGCATAATTAGCATAATTTTGTTGTGAATTAACTTTGGATGGATGCTAATTATGGTTGGAATCCAAAGATTAATTGTGGTGATGTAATAGAGGAACGAATTGGCTAAGTTTTTCTTGTTGAATTGTCCCACATGGAATGTTTGAGAAAGTGGAGACTCACTTGGACATTATAAAATCAAGTGGAGGAGTTGAAGGATTATTCCAACCCTTCACTTGTCCCACATTGGTTTTATAAACTAGTGTGGACTAGGTTATATTGAACTCAAGTAAGAATGCTTGATAAAGTGTTTTTTAAAGGGTTCATATGGTGGACCACACGTGCACCGCCACTGCCGCCCAGCCTGGGTCTGGGTCGTGGGCATTAGGGCGAATGTCTCAGTCTCAGTCTTATCTTTTTTGGGACAAATTCGATCTGCATTTTGAACTTAACTTGGATAATCGGATAAGGGCTTACTCGGTCAAGGGCCGTTAGATTAGTCTAATCCGATCAAACTAAATCAAATCTTTGAAGATTAAGATGAGATTTGGCCGGATTGATAGAGATCAAGTGGGATTTATCAGGAGGACGTGGGACATGTGGCGTAAAACTGGTGGATGTGTGTGGCTGACATGGCAAAATATTATTAGTTGGGTGACATGTTAGAGGCCATTAACTGGTGGACTCTAACCCTAATCCTGCCTATAAATAGTCTGCCTCTGCTAGTCTCCAAAAACAATGCATTCGTCTCTCAATACGCCTAAGCATCCGACTTCTGTCCACTTTCTTGCTCTCTCTCTAGAATCCTTCCCTTCTCCTCTCAAATATTCCCTGTTTCGAATTTAGATAGATATACGGCTATCTCATTCTTATTTGGCGATTGAGTACTGTTTGAGGTGAACGAGAAGGAGTGCACCTAATCGTTCTGGACCATCTCATCCTGGAAGGAGCTGCGCTATACCCGTTGCACTGGTGAGTTGGGGCACTTGTTTCTTCAAGGCAAATAGAATTTCTCTGTGATTTGGTTATTCGATTGATTCTGTTACGATACAGAATCCTGAAAATAAGTTTGTTTTTTAAATTTTGGTATTTATATTAGATAAAACTGATAGCTTGTTTTATTATTTTATTGCCTCGATTGATGTATGAATTTTTGGCTTTTCATGGACTCATATATGATTAAATAAAATTCTGATTTGCCTTGAATTTAATTATATATATATGTATATATTTGAACATGCATGCTGAATGTTTAATTTTGACAACGCATGCTAAATCTGATATCGCATACTTGATTTGAATCTCATATTGATAAAAATGCACATACTGACTCAATTGTGATTATCTGTTCTAATTCCTGATAATCGGATTTGGATATTTATTTGCCTATCCTGTTGCGCATTGATTTCCAACAATCTTGAAGAAACGAGTTTTTTTTTGTGTGTTTTTGTCTGCTGAAATTTTGATTAGATATCCTGTCTAGGAATCTTGCCTGATATTTCTGAGTAGATATCATGTTTAGGAAATTTAGCCTAGATATTCTGATTTAGGATTTATTTTGTAATCAATCATGGCTGCAAGTTCTAGTGCTATTGGTGAAGTTGTGTCAGGAAAAGTTGACATTTTCGACCTTCCAAAAAGGTTCTCGAGTTAGTTTTTTAAGCATTAGCAACAATGCATGAAAATCTAGCTAACGATGAAAGGTCTTCTTTCATTGATTCAGTTGACTATGCCAGAACCAACTGAAACTGATCCTAAAATTAAGGAAATAGCCGATTGGAAAATAAAGGATTAGATTGTTCGAGGGATGATTCTGTCAGCTTTGTCTGATACACTCTTTGATGTGTATTGTTCTGATTCCTATCCGGCTAAGTCTTTATGGGACGAATTGGATAGAACATACAATATTGAAGAGCAATGGCGCAAAAAGTATTCGGTTTCCAAATTCCTGAAGAATCAGATGGTTAAGGGCAAGTCTGTATCTGAACAGACACATGAATTGATTAATCTAGAGCATTTCCTAGCTGATGCTGAGATGAAAATCCCTGAGAAATTTATGGTGATGTCAATTGCCGATAAGTTCCCCAAGTCTTGGGAAGGCTTTGGCATGACACTAAAGCATCAAAAAGGGAAATTAACTTTAGATGATCTAATGATTGCCATAAGCATAGAAGAGGAACATAGAAATCAATCACACAATGTTCCTGTTGAATATATTCCCAAAGCTAATATGATTGTGGGAAAGAAGAAAGTTAACTTAAACTCGAACTCTAAAACCATTGATAAAGGAAAAGCCAAAATAAGTAAGAAACTGAAGGCTAACAGGCCATGCTGGAATTGTGGACAAAAAGGGCATTAGGCTAAGGAGTGTCCCTCCAAGAAAGCCAAGGCTAAAGCCCAGTCTGCTGGACCAGTTATCAACATGGTTGTTGGAGACACTAGTGAAGCTGGAGTTCCTCATGCATCTATTGACAAGTATGTTTCTTTTAAACCCGAATTATTATCTATCTATGAACCATATGATTGGCTGATAGACACTGGTGCTAATGTGCACGTTTGTGCTAATAAATCACTGTTTATATCTTACCAGCCTGTTAGTGAAAGGACTGTGATGATGGGGAACTCAAGTGCAGCCAAAGTGTTTGGGATAAGACGCGTGGACCTAAAATTTCCTTCGGGGTTCATATTATATCTGCAAAGGGTGCGTCATGTCCCAGTAGTTCGAAGAAATATAATAAATAGTTCTATAATAGTTAGGGAGGGTTTTGAGATTTCCTTTAAATCAAATAAAGTTGTAATTTTACATTATGGAACTTTTATTTGTAAAAGCTATCTTTCTGATAGTTTGTTTAAATTACGAGTTGAGAATATTCTTTGTTCAAATAAAGTTGATGTTTCCAATTCTCCTATCATAAATGTTATTGAGAATTCTTCTATTTGGCATAGTCATTTAGGACACTTAAATTTTGGTTCTGTTAAACGTATGATGAACATAAATTTAATTCCTAAACATGAAATTGAACGAGGCCATAAATGTCAAATCTGTGCTGAAGTTAAGTAAGTGAGAAAGCCTTACCATTCGGTTGAAAGGCAAACTAAAATTCTTGACTTAGTGCACATAGATATTTGTGAGTTCAATGGAGTCTTAATAAAAGACAATAAAAGATACTTTATCACCTTTATAGATGATAGCAGCAGATACTGTTATGTTTATTTACTAAAACATAAAGATGAAGCACTAGAAAAGTTCATTATGTTTAAAAATGAAGTTGAAACACAAACTGGTAGAAAATTTAAATAGTTAAGGTCAGATAGGGGCGGAGAATATGGGTCCAACCCATTTCATGAATACTGCCAAAATTTTGGCATAGTTCATGAAGAAACAGCCCCTTATTCTCTCGCTTCAAATGGGATAGCTGAACGAAAGAATAGAACATTCATAGACATGATTAACAGTCTACTTTTGAATTCTGGATTGCCTAAGTACATGTGAGAGGAAGCTCTAAATATGGCTTGCCATATTCTGAATAGAGTTCCCTTGAAACATAAAGAAAGTACTCCATTTGAATTCTGGAAAGGCAGGAAACCTAGTCTAAAGTACTTCTGAGTGTGGGGGTGTCTTACAAAAGTGTTAGTCCCTGAACACAAGAGGAAGAAGCTAGGTCCTAAGACTGTTGATGCTGTCTTTTTAGGCTATGTGGAAACATCTTATGCCTTGAGATTTTTGTTTATTAAATCAGAGATTCCTAGCATAGATGTGAACACTATAGTTGAATTTTGTGATGCTATGTTTTTTGAGAACGTGTTTCCCATGAAAACTAGGATACCTCCAAATGTTTCTTTAGATTCAACCCTAGATTCTGTATCAATTCCGGATAATGTGGAAAAGATGACAAATGTGGGGGGTGGTCTTAGTAGCAACAGAATTCCAGAAGAACTGGATGAACTTAGACGGAGTAAAAGGGCTAGAATCACTAAGGTCTTTGGAAGTGACTTTGTTACTTACAATGTCGAGGATGATCCTGTTACCTTCAAGGATGCTATGGCTTCCTCTGAAGCTAAGCATTGGAAGAATGCCATTAAGAGTGAGATGGATTCTATTATCTCAAATGGGACATGGGAATTAGTCGATCTCCCTCCGAGGTGCACTACTATAGGAAGCAAGTGGATCTTCAAAAAGAAATTGAAATCTGACAGAACTGATGACAAGTTTAAAACCAGACTAGTTGCTAAAGGGTTTAAGCAAAAAGAGGGAATAGATTACTTTGACACCTACTCCCTAGTAGCTCGTTTGACTACAATCTGAGTGCTTATAGCACTGGTTTCCATATATGATTATCCTATTCACCAGATGGATGTGAAAACAGCCTTTCTGTATGGTGATCTTGAGGAAGAAATCTATATGGATCAGCCAAAGGAATTTGTAGCTTCTGGAAATGAGCGAAAAGTTTGCAAGCTTGTTAAATCACTTTA
>JACGDI010005464.1:203996-214642 GCA_014898725.1 Jacaranda copaia | reverse complement strand
TGGTATCTAAAGGGCTCAGCTTCACTAGCCTTGCACTACAAGAGATTTCCTGCAATGCTGGAAAGATATAGTGATGCTAGTTGGATAGCCAAAAACTCCAAAAGTAATGGGTGTACAGGGTATGTATTTACCTTGGGTGAGGGTGCTGTCTCTTGGAAGTCTACCAAACAAACTTTGGTAACTCGATCCACTTTTGAGGCTGAGTTGTGCGCTTTGGACACTACTGGGACAAAGGCAGAATGGCTGTATGAGTTGATGATACAATTACCCATGGTGACCAAACCTCTTCCGGGAATTACTGTACATTGTGATAACCAAACCATAATTGGAAAGATTAGAAGTTCAAAGTTCAATTAAAAGACCAAAAGATACATCCAAGTTAGACTGAAGTCTATAAGGGAGTTAGTGTCTGAAATGGTCATAGCAATTGATTTTGTTGGATTCAAAGATAATATTGCTGACCCTTTTGCTCAATTTGAATTTTGAACTTAACTTTGATAATCGGATAAGGGCTGACTCGGTCAAGGGCCGTTAGATTAGTCTAATATGATTAAACTAAATCAAATCTTTGAAGATTAAGATGAGATTTGATCGAATTGATAGAGATCAAGTGGGATTTATCAGGAGGACTGGGACACATGGCGAAAAATTGGTGGACGTGTGTGGTTGACGTGGTAAAATATTATTGGTTGGGTGACGTGTTAGAGGCCATTAACTGGCGGACTCTAACCCTAATCCTGCCTATAAATAGTTTGCCTTTGCCAGTCTCCAAAAACAATGCATTCGTCTCTCAATACGCCTAAGCATTCGACTTTTGTCTACTTTCTTGCTCTCTCTCTAGAATCCTTCCCTTCTCATCTCAAATATTCCATGTTCCGAATTTAGATCGATATACGACTATCTCATTCTTATTTGGCGATTGAGTACTGTTTGAGGTGAACAAGAAGGAGTGCACCTAATCATTCTGGACCATCTCATCCTGGAAGCAGTTGCGCTGTACCTGTTGCACTGGTGAGTCGGGGTGCTCGTTTCTTCAAGGCAAATAGAATTTCTCTGTGATTTGGTTGTTCGATTGATTCTGTTACAATATAGAATCCTGAAGATAAGTTTATTTTTTAAATTTTGGTATTTATATTAGATAAAACTGACAGCTTATTTTATTATTTTATTGCCTCGATTGATGTATGAATTTTTGGCTTTTCCTGAACTCATATCTGATTAAATAAAATTTTGATTTGCCTTGAATTGAATTATATATATATATATATTTGAACACGCATGCTGAATGTTTAATTCTGACAACACATGCTAAATCTAATATCGCATGCTTGATTTGAATCTCATATTGATAAAAATGCACATACTGACTCAATTGTAATTATCTGTACTAATTCCTGATAATCGGATTTAGATATTTATTTGCCTATCCTGCTGTGCATTGATTTCCAACAGATGTAACTCCTAAAAAATTACTGCCACATTTGAGAAAGAGGTTATTAAGAAGGAAGACCAAAATAAAGTGGAAGGAGAGAGCTTGGAAAAGAAGTTGCTGCTAAGAGATCAATGTTTATAAGATGCACGAGATATAATGAGGTAAGCATGCATAATGCTAAAACTTGGTAAGAGGTCAAATACTTGGTGGATTTTGAAGATATTTTGCTTTTTTCAAATGGTATGTTGGTTATTTATGGTTGGTTGTATATCATGTTAGGTTAATAAAGGAACAAGTACTAGAAAAGCTACTAGGAGGAAATACTTGTGGTGGTGCGAATGTAAATACGATGGTTATATTACTATGGTCTTTGTATGTTTTGGTTCAATGATTACATTAATAACTAAGTTTAGGTTTTATCCCAGATGACTGGAAGGATTAGTGTATTTCAAAGTACTGTGAGAAATGCCACTGGGAGTGCTAATAATGTGAATGCGGTCAGATCACATTGTGAAGTTATGTGCATCGTTTGAAAATTTTCTTGCTTTATAACTTTTTTGCATTAAGTTGACATTACTACGATATTAGGATATGTGGGCAATATTTTTGGCCTCTAAATGCTTAAAAAATACCTCTAATATATGTAGAGGCAATTGACTATAAAAGCCTCCATAAATGCGGTCACAAAAAATATAGAGGCAATTATATGGATTGCCTTTATATGTAATTAACGGGGGAAATTTTTCCCCATTTGGGGCCTATTATTAACCTCAATTCCTTATTTTTGAAGGCCTCAAATAGAAAAAATCCTCCAAATCCTATATCAAAGCACTAATCCATCATATGTCTCCAAAGGAAAAACATAAATATGTATTGAACCATATCCTATAAACATAAAATAACATATTTCTAATAACAATATAATTGTAACTTTTATTAATCAATACAACCAAAAATAGTCAAAATATCTCCTAAAAAATTCAATGAACATTTATTTCAACTCACAATATCCATCTTCAAAACACAATCATATTTAGTAAAGAAATAACAATTTCATTTTCAACTAGAAAAAGAATTCATTCTCTTTTTGGTACTATTCCATGTATTCATGACAAGTTGTACTTAAGAATAGTTTTATTTGAAGAAGACATACAAATACTTCATTTCTCTTAGCGGGCTCTCCTTGGAAGAAATTTGGAACCACAGTATAAAATCCAATAATAGCAACTTTGTTCGCAAGTTGCCTTCAATCATTCATAGTGGACATATAAGTATTATATGGAGCATACAAATAACAAATCTTTGTAGTGTTTAATAAGATAGTTCAAGCTAAATTTGTTTGTTATT
Organism: Jacaranda copaia; assembly: GCA_014898725.1. NCBI lineage: Eukaryota > Viridiplantae > Streptophyta > Magnoliopsida > Lamiales > Bignoniaceae > Jacaranda > Jacaranda copaia. The sequence goes on along the minus strand of JACGDI010005464.1, from coordinate 211,863 downwards.
ACCAACATATTCAACATTATGTTAGAATAATAAAACAAGTCATAGATTTTGATAATGCACATTAGATAATCCAAAACTCAAGGAAAGAAACAAGTTGTACAAGATCAATGATAATCAAGACATGTTAACAATTGTAAAACATTTTTTTACCAAAAAAGGTTTTGAAAAGCATAATTTAGAGAAGCCCCAGCACAACATGTGTTCTAGCACTAGCTTTACATACCTTATACATGCAGAAATTGTACCCTTTGCAGTTTTCAGTATCTCTATCTTAAACAATGTCAAAACCATGCAAAGGCCTGCCAATGGTCAGTCAGAAGACTGTATGGATTCAAAGATAGGATGTTCATTACGTACTAGTTTCTCAATAATTCCAAAAGGTAGGATCATTTAGCAATATGATCAAAAGTACTAGTAAAATACCTTGCCTAAAACTTTTCTACGATTATTCTATTGTAGTTTCAAAAAAATAGTAGGCACCTAGCTAAGAAACACACAATCAACTTCCTCAACTTCACCAATGATGCTACCTACAAGACAGAAATAAGGAGAGATTAGATTATCAGCTCAATATTGGTAGTTCATCTCAAGCTTCATGTCATTGATTATTGTAGTAGACATCGCAAGCAGTAAAATTGTAAACCATCATGTGTAAAGAGCACACTTTGGAAATTGGTTGCATATCCTGGTAATCTATTGCATCACCATAAAGCAGCAGACCGCTTTAAATATAATTCTAAGAATATAGATTACAGAAACTTACTCCATTTCAGCATACAAAATTTGGATTGATCTGAACACCATTGCTAGAATAGATTCAAAAAAATTTCAGCTCGTGAGCTATACCATTCTATATCCATAAGTGATAAGAGCTGGACAGATTTTGCACTTCTCTATAGTAATGCTAGTTCATGTCAATATATATCCTCTACTCTAAAAAATACCTTAAAGGGGCTATGAATTGTGCTCCTTTTCAAGTATCTACATATAAGATATTATTGTCACTATACAAGGAGAAAAATATATGTAGCAACCATTCTAAAAAGGCAATTCCAATCAAATCATTTTCTAATGACTATTGTTTAAATGAATTTACCTTAGTTGATCGCCATGCAATTGTTGACCCAACTACTTCTTTAATTATTAAGAAATGATCACGGGGCCTTATCAGAAATTCTTATTCTTTGATGGCTATCTCAATGTAAACTTCCCAAAAGTCGGGTCCTAATTTGAATCATACAACTTCTTTATTAGTATCTTGACTAATTACTCTACCTTGCGCCACAACTTCTTCTAGAGTCTTGAAATTCATCAAATCAACATGCATTGCTTGAGCACACTTCACATAGTCAATATATATAGCTAAAACTACAAGAGCGAATAAAGTAAAAAGATTAAACATCAACATATGCTTGAAGGTATAGTATCTATATCAACCTTAACCTTAGGCCTTTTGCTTTCAAGTCTTTTCTTTCTTTTTGGTAATGTTATTTGCAATTAACATTTAGAGAACATATTACTTATAAGACTTGGAAAGAGACTAAAAGATAGAGTAATAATTTTAAGTAAATATTAGATAAAAAGAAAAAAAAAATAGATCACAATTCTTAAGTTGGGTTGATGATGAAGGTTGAATTTTGAATATGGTTGTGAACATATTCCTTGCATAGTTGAGATGCCCAAATCTTATATATAGACATAAGAGAAGAAGAAGAAAAAATAAGAAAAATTTGGAGCAAATAAAAATTGGTAAAGGAAAAAGATAGTACCAAAACAGTGGGTTGTACAAGCTGTATAGGCTGACTTGCAGGTTAACTTGATGTTCTGGTTAAGTCAAGAGGTTGTGTTAGCTACCTGGAGTGGAATGCTTGCATGCTTCTAATTATTAACCATATAACTTGCATTTTTGCAGTCATTTCGTCAATGCTTGTTGCATGCCATGTATCTATACACATATATAACATGTATATGAAATGTTTTATCAAGAAAAAAAGGATCATTCATTAACAACACACTCATAAAGAATACATTAACTTGTGACAAATTTGGTGGCATTGCAATTGTGGAATCTCTTTGTTGTGTCGTATTAATCTGTACACTTTGCATTTTTTCCATAACCATCTTCATTAATTGCATTTACATTGTCATCTCTTCAATTATCTTTTTCATGCCTAGCATTTGTTCTTCCCCGGCATGTACATGATCATTGAAAGATCTAATAGCCTGCTCTACCATTTTTTAAAACTCCATTCAAGTTGGTTGTGGCCCAAAATCATCAGAAGGTGATGTAAAAAGCCTAAATGTACGCACATGTCCATGATTATCTTCTCCTAAGACTTGGGATAAAGAGTTATTCGAAACAACAGACTATGAAGGTTCTAAATGATCAAGTTTTGTGGTAGACAATTGGACCTTGAAACAAAAATAAAGCAAGTATGGCATCACAACTGAAGTCAAAAAATTATACCTCCAATTAAAATATTTGTAACTTTAGGAATATAGTAAGAATATGCTATTACTTTAGCAAATCTTAAGTCAATAGGTTGTTGGTTTTTCTTTGAGTGTGTTAAATGGAATATTTTAGCACGTGATGGAACCAATCTACCTCTCTTTATCATCTATATATACAGAAAAATTATTGTCAAGCACACAAAATATTTGAATGTTAATGAACTTTAACTTATAGAATCAACAACTTTATTAGCATGTATTCATGCAAAACTCATTCTTCTAATTGAATGGCTCATTTTGAGGTTAACTGTTAGTTCAACTAATCATACTACATTTCTATAAAAATATAAAATGATGTAATTTATGAACAGCTCTAACTAATTATGGATATATTCCAAATTTCAACACTCTTAATATATAAAAAGTTACCTTTCCTTTTACAGAATCCCAATATTGATTGATGACCAACCATTGATCTTCATGAACCTTTGGAGGTAAGTTAGCTATTCATTCATTGAAACTTAATTGTGGATCATAATAAGCAGCCTTAAATCTAGACTTATAGTCCTTCTACTTCTTGCCAATGGACTTGAAGATGTGCCTCTTCATAGTTAGGCCAACATTAAAATTTTTATACATCAAAACATAGAAAAGACACTATAAGTGTACCTTAAAATAATAAGAAACTATATTTTCGAGAGAAAAAAAATATATCATACCTCTATATCCAACCACATAAGTTGTTTGAGATTCAATGGAACAACTCTTCGATCACAAAAAGTTAAGGAAGCTAATTGATTGTTCTTAGCTAATACTCCCAAATATGTCTCAAGCTCAATAGAATACTCTCCAATTGGTTGATCCCACTTATTACTTTCAATACTTATTAGTTCACTCGCTCTCTTCTATGTTTTCAACCCTACGGTCGGACTTTGAGTCTTTGATACACAAATAGAACCTATTTGCAAAATAATAAAATGATTACCTAATGATAAACAAAAATGATGATTTGTCCATCTAAACTATCCAACATCATTTTATCAAGTTGAGCTCTATCAGGGCAAGCTTTAGGTTGGGACTTTTGAGATAGGCAGCTTCTGGCTGAGGTTTTGCCAAATTGCGGTTAACTTCACTTGTTTGTTTCTTATTTATTCCATTAGTCATCTGTCCTACAAGCCATTCTCACACTAATTTTCTACGGGCCATAATCTTGAGGATGGGTTTGATTCAGAATTATGATAATAGTAGCTATTGTAAAAATGGTATAAAAATGAGATATTAGCCACCACCTACATATTTAGTTGGTTGTTTGATGTGCAAGATTTTAGTTGAAGATTAGCTACCACCTAATGACACTCCCAAGGTAGTCTCCCATTTATAAGTATCACTATAAATTATATGCCCATCTTGCCCTTTGTTAGTCAATCTGTCTAAGTAAAAAACGTGTTCCTCAACTTCTTTGGAAAAAAAAAGTGTTGTACTTGTACCAAAATCATCTCTTTTTCTCCTAAATTCCTAATTGTTGCTCCCAATGAAAAGTAGAATAGTCTGGCATAAGAGAACACCGTGGCTACTCCTCAACTCACTTTTTCCAGGTATTTCATTCCATTATAGTGTATGCCATTTTAGTTCTAAGATTGATTGTTTGATCATGTCTTGAATTGTATGTACCCACATTCGGGAGAAAAAGGGAAGTTCCTTGGTGTAATTAACTAATGGGGCATTTGATGGTGAAGCAACAATACAAAGAAAGTTGAGACTTTTTGTTCAGTTCAAATGTGTTTTTGTTAAAATAGCAAGAATTACACGTACCATTTAGCATTATATTTTTTTGTTTGTTGGAATGACATTTTTGGAATATATTTTGCTGTTGATCTATTTAGTATGATCGTAATCCACCCAAACTTGTTTGTTATGCAAAATATTTGTTTCTATGGTGATATTTAACAAAAACTATATGTGTGAGTTATTGCCCATGCCTCATTAGCTATCGACAGTGATTATGACTATGAGCATCTATTTGTATCCGTTCGCTTATTTTTCTGTGATGTTCTGTGCTGTAATTATTTGATGTTAATAGGAGCTATGCCTATTCAGTTGTGATAAGAGTTGTTGTTTGTGATCTTTCTAGAATCAATGCATGCATGTAAGATGATATCGATTTGATTAAGTATTTATTGGTACATAAATTATTTAATCGGATGATAGACACAACACCCTTTTGTTCACTAATTAGTTGGTATTGTATAAACTTTCACTTTATAGTTCATAATTTGGCTTGCTTGTCTATGGTATTTCTATGGAGTTGTTTTTTTATAGATACGTATATAATTTTGTTCTCTTTATGTGTTCTAAATTCTTGACAAATAAACTAGTTTCAATAGTTCTTGTACAATCTTATTACATTTAAGCTTTTGTTTATATTTGCTATCAATCATGCATCATTTTCATGTGTTTATATAGGGTGCATTTTCAAATGCAATTGAAATCATTATCGTAATGCCCTTATTAAGGGAGACCTATAGTCCTATGTCAATATTGGACATCTCAGAATGTTGGTTGTTGGTTTTACAAGTGCCCCAAAGGAACTAATCACGATGGCCACTTCATATGGTGGGATGTGTACTAGGGTGTCACCTAGCATTATTCATATGGTGAGCATGGATCATAAAAACAAGCATTTTTGGGATCATGCAGTCCTGGTGGCTATGTTTAGACTCATTTAGCTAACTGCAATACAAAGTCCCTAGAGAGTAGGTGCTTTGATCAACACAAGAATAACGAGAGTTCACATACAAGTCCCTTGATTCATACTCCACATTCTGTACCTCTTAATGTGTTTAACCCTTTCTTTCCCGCTGATATAAAATCTGCAAAGTTGTTTGGTAGCTGTCTCAAATGCGGATGTGTTATATTTGTTTCTTTTGTTGGGTTGTTAATTGATTTGGCCATAGAAAAGGTGGTGTTCTAGTATAGAGAATGAAAACATAGAGATGTTTGGTGTAAATATGTATGCTGTGCAACTTTATGTATTTTGATGGTATTGGCTTGCATTAGCCTTCCCTTTACTTTGCATAGTTTCTTTTTGGTTGATACTTTTGAATCCTTTAATATTTGTGTCATGGCTAGCTAAATGGAAAAAGCCGTTTTCTTGCACCACGAGTAGGATTATGCAATATGTAATAGCTCATTTAGATTATTTTACAGGGGTTGATGAAATGCATGGCCAAAAATTTTTGTGATGGAATCTGATGAAATTGTTACGATAACACCTATGTTGTGGCTAGTTGTAGGAAAAAACTGGTGTATCTTGCTGGTGATAGTATATAAACATGAATTCTGTCAGAGAAATCGGACCATATACAAGGGAACATGATTTTAGTCCTTGCCATTTTAGTCCCATGTTACTTGGGAACATGATTCAATTTTTGTCTGTTATAAGTGTGGCAATTAAAAAATGTAGTCACCTCAATTTCCACTAAAATACGAATATAGAATTAACATGTGTTAAGAATATTTGATTTCATGTTTAACCCTTTTTCAAGCTACAATAACTATTCATATCTTAGGTGTCAGAGAGTTTTACTAAAATTGTGATGGTTGATTAAATTTAGAAGATTTGTGTATATTATAATATAATTATCTATAAATCCAATCTCGACTATTGTGCACCCATGTGCCCAAAGTGATGTTTTAGTTAAACTTACCCATGTACATACACATACTCCTTTGCTAAAGTTGCACGTACAATCCAGTGTGCCCTTATGACCACAAGAAACATGCCAATTGGAGCAATGATGTGTTGTTGACATGAAAAAGTTACATTATCTCTAGAAAACTCCTAGATATAGGCTTCAATTTTTTCATGGCATGCATGGAGTAGTGTGTTTACTTTTCTTCTGTGTTGCCATGGTATGTAGCTTTACCTTAGTTTTAAGTATCAATCGTTTTGGGATTTTCCCCATACAATATACCAACAAGCTGTTTGTGATTTGAAATCTCAATTAAAAGGCTGTGGCAAGAGTTATTTCCTATCACAGGTGGTGATATAAATGTAGCATAAATAGGTAGGGAGTTAGCACCAAACATCAATCAATGCCTTGGTATTGATATGGTGGAACTTATCTCTCTTATATACAATTATTAATAACACAATTACATTCATCTACTCTATGACACCATCAAATCCTAGAAGTTAACAACAAATTTTCTACATGGCACCATGGGTAGAGGAGATTGAGAAGGAGTTCATCAATCAACTCGTGGGGTTTTCTTATTTGAATGGAAGACCTTTTAGTTGCTCTGATGTCGCTATGATTACCTCATGCATTTAATTAGTTAATGCTATGTTCTGGACAAATTTAACTTATAAAAATGTGCGCACTCATTTCAAGTATCTACAATAGAGACATACTGTGTTTGGGTTTTTGATCTCATTATCACCTGTTTATCATAATGTGGAAAACAATATCATGAGGATAGACCCCTACATTTGCGACTACGTTACTATGGCAATATTTTCATTTGGTATATTTTGGCAATCTTAATTCTAGTCTATGTATTATTTTTCTTGTCTTGTCTAAATACTTATTTTATGTTTTGTAGAAATCTTCATTATTGGAGGCATATATGATTAGAGAGGAACTTTAGTGGCTCGAGTTATGTGAAATTTTGGCTCACCTAAGTTGATTAACCTATTTCAAGAGATGGACATCATTCAAATCTCAGATGATAGTACTACTGACCCCATTGTGCATGTGATCAACAATCTTGTTACACCATTGGCATCTCTTGTACCACCCATAAGCCAACCTTTGTCTTCATCTTTTTGGAGTAATTTGGCTAAGGTTTATGGGCACGATGATGCAAGCTAAGACTCTATAAAATTCACAAATCCTAGTCCGTTTGCAACTTTTTCCATCGATCCATTCTTTGGTGAGTACGATTGTTTATGGACAAAAAAAGATGAAATGGAGATGTTTAAGTTAATGACTCATTCCCTTAATTGGGGTCCAATGAGTTCCTATGCATTTTCCTCTAGCACCCCCAAATGCCATGGAAAGAAGTGAGGTATCTCAAAATTTATCATTTAAGAGTGTATTTGTGTCTGTTATCTATGTGGATTTCGTATCCACATAGGTATATTTCCCTTATGTTGCATGTTTGTTTAAATAAGCAGCTATTAACATTGTTGCGTTGTCACACCAAATGTTGGTCGAGGTGTTGCCTAGTTGTTGTATGTTTTTCAAAATTATGTCAATTTTTCTTCTAGTGCATTTATATAATATTATCTCAATCCTTTATACGTGGTTGCATTATAAATTCTTAATAGTTTAAATTAAGCCACATATATTTTAAAATGGGCAATAAATATATATATATATATATATATATGTATATAATTAAATATATATAC
>JACGDI010005464.1:184027-197829 GCA_014898725.1 Jacaranda copaia | reverse complement strand
TGTTTCTCCTTTTTATTTTGTGAAACTTCAATTAGTGCTCCTTTAATTTGAAAATGAACATTTGTAGGAACTTTAAGACAAGCCTTTACATTACCAGTAATTCTAGCAAGATGTTGCTTCATCCGATTGATTCCTCCACCACTGATTACTTGATTGCAATATAAACATCTGAGAGTTTGAGTCTTTCCACTAGAAGGTACCTCATAGCATTGCTTCCATGTTACGTCATTCCTTTAATGACGATTTTGACTACAACTTCCAGATTGTTCTACTGATTGTGATTGGACTAATGGCTTAGGTGGTGCAGAGGAAGTGGCATTTTCCATATCCTACAATTTCAAGAAAAAAAACTTTTAGTACAACAATAAAATAGATCAACTACAACATATTAAACTACAATTGAGAAAATTAAAATAAAAATAGTAACTACTCATCATCTAATAAAGTATTTTTTTAAGAGTTTAATTATTCATTTCAATAATTCATGAATTAATCAAATGTAGATACTGGAATTTTTAATTTTTATTTTCTAGATTCCATTTGAATATTATTTAGTAATTATAAAAAAACTTGAAAACCCATCAATTGTTAAAGGAAATTAATACTATTATGCAAAATCAAATACCATAAACTTTGCTTAGTTAATAATTTTAATAATTCACTTCATGATTGAATCAATATAAATACTAACATTTTTAATTTTCTTATTCTAATAAAATTGTAATACTAATAAACTTGATTCTAGTAATTATAATAAAATTGATTCTAATAACAATTTTAATTTTATTATAATAAAATTATTAGAATCAATTGTTAAAATCAATTTATTAGAATCAATTTTATTATAATAAAAATTTCTTATTCTAATAATTTTCTTGCCTAGTAATTATAATAATCAATTGTTAAACCAAAAAAATCTGAAAAAAAAAAAATAAAAAAAAAACCCTAGTAGCAAGAAAATTTTCTTCTTTGAGAGAGAGGCAAAGTCATGAATCTAAACTACCTAGTACGTAAACATACTGGCGGAGTACTTATACGAAGTAGTAAGCACATTAAAAATAGTGTGGAAATTTTAAAAAAAAATGCACATTCTTGAATGGGAGTGGGCTTACCATTTAATGTTCAAATGTTGAAGTTGAAGAGGATGAACTAGGACTATATGAAGGAGATCTTGTAATATATTCTCTACTTCTCTTCAAATTTGCAGCAGTAGTAGCAAGGGAGTGAACAGTAGCCAAGTGGAGATGGAGGAAGAAAGGTAAACTGGAAAAGACAGGAAAGGAAATGAAAGGAAAGAGACGGGAGGGGCTTGCAAGGTTTTGTATGTTTCAAAAATTAAAAATCTAAAGAATGGTCAAACTCAATATTAACAAGTCAAAATTGATGGCTTCAGCTTGTGTGTAATTTTTAAAAAATCAAAAAAATCAAAAGGGGGGGAGGGAGAGGGTGAACCGATCAAGAACCAGTTGAACCAGTACCAGTTAAATCGATTCTTGACCGGTTCTCAGCCGGTCAATTCACGATCAATTTTTTAGCATGATTCGGACTGGACTAGCCATTGGTCACCGATCGAACCAGCTAGTCCGGTTCAATTTTTAAAACCTTGGATTGAACTCCAAAATAATCCAATATAGAAAATTAAAAGTATTGTAACATCCATTATGTTATACCAACTTGTACTTTAAGCCCATTAGGGTTGGTAATAGCCACACGTAACACCCTACTATTTGTAGTTGGGCCTTTCCATTAGACAAGTGCATAGATAAAATTCATTTCATGATTGCATACACTAAGAATGGTAACTACGATCTCACCCTCTCTAGACTTGTAACACGTTTGGTCCGTGGTTGGTCATGCACCAATATACTGCTCCACCAAGGCCACCAAGACAACCCTACAAAATACAAACGATAATTTCAAAAAGAATAAGGGTCGCACATATGTTATCTTGGTTTGAAATTGCTAATTAACTTATTTAAACATATCTTAAAGCATCTCCATATCTTATTAGTGCAATCATCATCAACAGGTTGAGGAGTGATGAGGAGCAAGGGATCTATCTTTATAACTACTTTGAGATATTATTTGAAATATTTGCTAATTGTACGACTGGATCATTTAAAATCATGCTTAACAATTATATTTTTCTTTTGATGTGCTAAAGTAGATAAAAATGCGGCTACTTTTTTGGGATACCTAAAAACTTTTCATTTCGAAGCCTACCTACATGTTCCATCAAATAACAAAGCCGCCAAAAGGCATTTCTATCCATATGCAAGTTATCCAAACAAGCTCGATCATTGACTTCTACTATCTCTCTCAAATGTTTTAATTGGTCCAATATCTTAGAAGTGACACTCTACCTCCTAGACAACACATTTCTCTTATTATCCCATCTCCTATTATATGTGAGGTAAGCATGATAAAGCAACATCATGCAAATTATTCTTCGTAGCAAAAAAACATAAATCCACATCAAAATATGGATTTTAGCATCCCTATCTATAAGAGATTCCTATAAAAAATCTACAAGAAAATTTTTTTTGAAGCAATTAAAATTGAAGGATATCATAGTCCACTTATGTCTATACACCCAATAACATAAGATGCATTGTCCTTACATAAAATATTGAAAATATTCTTCCATCACCTATTACAATCTGATAGGCCAAATTTGTTACTTCAAACTATGTTTATAGATGATAATAGCATTATAACAGGCTGATGCTCTATGTCTTACTAGTTGTACTAGTAATGGTATAACATCATATGTTTCCCCAATCCTAGTTAAAAAAAAAAAAACGATGCAAGAAAACACTTTGTATACACAAAATACTAGAAAAATAGAGCATGACAAAAACTTGATTGGTGGAAGAAACATGCCAAAATGATAATAAATTGGCAACACATAGAAAAATGATGGAAAATAATACAATTAGCATATGTTTTCTACACTTATCGAGAATTAATATTTGTATGAAGTGAGGTATTAAATAAGGGGTTCCTACTAATATATACCCATATAGTAAAGAAGCCATTTTTCAACTAAATCAAATGGAAAGATGAAGAAGGTAATACAAACTACCTAAAATCAAACAACAAGGAAAACACTAGACCTACACGATGCTCATGACAACAGAAGCCTCAAACACACCTAGATTTGGAAAGAAAAAGAAAAATGAAGATTCATCAAGTGCAACTTTTGGATATGTTTACATTGATAGAGAGATTTAAAATAAATATGCACAAAAAAAGAAAGTAGACCATTATGGTACAGATGATGGAAAAACATTTCCTACAAACCTGGGTGGTTCAACAACCTTTGGTGCACTTTAGTTGAGGAAATTTTCATCCCATATCTTCAAGCTAGATAGTGGGAAGGAAGACCTAGAAAGGGGATTTGCAATTGACTCAATTAGAAGAGAGGAGATGGAGCCGTGTTGCTGCACAATGTACCAACCGTGGTGTAAAATGTAAAATGGCACCACATAATGGAGGACAAGAATGGGAATTTTCCATCTAGTTGGATTGAAAAATAGGCTACGATTATTTATTCGTACCCTAAGCACCACTATGTCAATATCTCTTAATCTCATCTACAGTTGTGGACTCGGCAATAAAGACAAGCTGGGCCATATTTGTAATGGTGCATATTGAACAAGCAGCAAGGTAAGATTAGAGGAGGGTGTAATGGCTAATCGTAGATATCAAATGATGCTTAATGGATTATCTTGCATTAATCCATAAATATAATTAGAAACTAAAAAGAAAATGAGAAAGAAAAATGCATGCATCTTGTTCCCTGTTCCCTATGCAACTTAACAAAAGGGAAAATAGAAAACAAACAAACAAATAAATATATATAAATAAAAGAAGAAGAAAAGAAAAGCATGAACGTTATTCCCTATCCAGTTACCTTCACATTACGTCTGCAAGGGAATGCTACTGAAGTACAGAAGTTAAGTCAAGATTTTTCCCACTAATCACATAACCAATCACATGTTGTTGTCTTAATAATTATCAAACTTATTTAAATGCAAAATAAATTGCATAGGCATTTAGAGACAATATTCCACACTATCTCAAACAACATAAGCTATGCTGGAGAGTATCGTTACAAAATAAATAAAATAATTCCCTTAATAAGAGCACTTTAGAATATAAAAATGTTTTAGTCAAACCTACCAAGTTGCAACAAACCCAAAATATTTATCTACACGTGAAAGCAATATGCCAAATAATACCAGCTGATGAGCCTCTACAATCTGCATCTTTTATAGAAAAAAGAAAAGAAAAAAAAAAGGCTAGAGATGTATATATTCCCTTTTCTTCTCTCCCAAATCTAATATGAATGAATAGAGCAAAAAGGAATCCATATAAATTGTTCACGTAATTTATTTAGGTAAAGAAAGAAGGAAATCATCTCCCAATTTATTCACTCTAGAAATAATTCAAGATATCAAAAAACGTGTTTTGAAGATAATCCCTGGATAAGATGTAGTTCCTACCTTTTAACTTGTTTTAACAGCTATGACTTAATTAGATTAAGCTGCTTCTGCCATTTAATTCCTGCCATAATTCAATCAACAAGCATTAGGAGAATTTGATAGCATCTTTTAGCTGCTTGAAACTACTATCATGATAGCCAATTTTTATACTCAATCATATCAAGAGTATTCTTAAAACTAGAATAGGTTAATCTAAGAGAGATTTGTATAATCCAAGAGTAGGGCTTCTCAACTCAATTGACTAAAGATTAGCATGTAACTAAATAGTTACTTTTACAATCGGGTAGTTGGTGAAGAGTGACCAAACATATTAAAGAAATTTGTAGATACGTCATTGTTCATAATATAGAGCTAAAACACCAGCTAAATTTTTTGGCCTCAAACAACAGAATTTTTTACATTCAACATTTTTTGGATTGTTATACTTTTTATATTTTCCTCTTATATATATAATTATTATATTTACAAACCCATCTGAATTTCATATTTTATTAAAGCAATTAAAATATGAAGACAATAAATCAAAGGCAACATAGGAAGTTCATTAAATTCTTTTATAGGTAAATTAAGCAATGTACCTGTGGAAGTATCAATATTATACAACAGTCAACAAACAAAATATAGCTTCATGTTCCAAGTTTCTCAATAGTCTGATAGAGTATTTAGTAGAAAACTCCAAACTGCACAAATGTAGATAGATTGAGAGAGAGAGACCACAAACTAGAAAGCAAATACCTAGAATGTATATCACTTAGTTTCACCTCATTATTTCACTTAAGGAAGCCAAATTTTGGTTTCCTCTATCACTTACACAGATTTAAGGAGCAAATCCCTGGCTTGTGATTTTATTGGATTTTGCAACAACAAATTTGTTCAGCAATAAATTTTGAATGATTTTCAACTAGAATCGTGAAAGATGTTGAAAATTGAAGATGAAACCATGATGAATTAATAGATTTTCGATGCAACCTACAGTGAATAAGCCTTTTCTAGAAGTGAGGATTGAAGTGAAGTGAGGAAAGACTAATCGAATGTATAGTTCAGCAAAATGTTAATTTACTTTTTATAAAAATATGAAATTATAATTAACTATGAATAAAAAAATAAAAATATATTACATCATGGGCCATTATAATTTTATCATTGGTTTTATGGGCTATTTGAAAATGGGCCTTTGTAGATAGGGCTCCAAAACCAAATCAATATATTTAAATATAGTAAATTTTAAATTATCATTAGTAGCTATTTTTAAATATGCCTCTAGATATATGCTTTTGTTGTAGTGTGAATTTTGATTTTGTGCATGTGAATTAGTCACAATGGAACTTTAATTGTGACATTGACAAAGATCAAGTTTAGTTGCCAAAATCAACAAACTAGAGCATGTTTGTTTATGTTTTTAAATTCATTTTTACCTATTTTTACTATTTAAAAATGAATTACCAACAACTTAATTTTCATCAAGATTTTAACTCATTTTAATATCAAAATACATTCCCAATAATTTGTATATCGTCTTTCAATAATTTATATTATACCTTCTCTCTTTATTTGACCCTATATTATACATTCCCATTTTATCTCTCTCCACCTATAACTTATTAAACCCTATATAATTATTACTTTTTCAATAAATTATCCAAATACAAATTAATTTTCTTTAACTAACTTTTTAAAATTTGAAAATATTGAAAATAAGAAAACGAAAATGAAAACATAGCCAAACAAGCTGGTCATAGCCACAAAAGCTATGAAAGTTACTGTAAGCATAAATTTCTTTATCTGCAATCAAAATTACAAGACAAGAAAAATCGTACAAATAAAATAAAATTGAAATTTATCAAATGTGGATTCAATCTCCAATTTAATCCTCTTATTCTTCCTTTCCAAATGTGATCTTAGATTTAATAAGCTCCACAAAGAACACCATGGATTTTCTTAAATTTGATTTGAAGAAATAACGCCAATTTGAAGGCTTCGCACCTTAATCTCAAATCAATCGCCAAAATATACGAGCTTCGCAAAAAATGCCTTGAATGCCGTGGATCTCCTTAAATTTGATTTGAATAAAATAACATCAATTTGAGGGCTCAGCACCCTAATCCCAAATCAAATATCAGAATATGATGAGCTCCGCGAAAAACACCTTAAAAGTCATAGATCTCTTGAAACTTGATTGAGAGAATTGCTGGACTCCTTCAAAATTCCTCTTATTTGCTGGAATTTGTGTTGTGTCAAATGAGATGGAATCACTCCTTTATATAGGTGCTTGAAGGAAGACTTATAGATTGACTTGAACTCCTTCAAAGGTTATCTTTTTGATAAGATAATATCAAATATCAAGAAATAATTTGGGATATATTTGATTTGATAATATCAAACATTAAAAGATAATATCAATATCAAATATCTTTAATTTGATTAGTCTGTAGATGTAGACACTTCATCTTTGACACGTGTCAATACTTGATTTGATTGTAAAATAAATACTGAATTATAAAAATTAACTATTTATCTTTTGGAATTAAATTTAATATGTCCCAAAATTTAAATAGAAAATTTTAAATTAATATTTAATATATTATTTTACATGTGTCACTTCTCAATTGGTCAAAAATTTAATATGTTTACAAATGCTTCCATTTTAAGGCTTGGCGATTGAAGCAAAAATCATTTACGAAAGAGGTAAGACTGGAAGTATATAATTCCCCACACTTTATGTAATATATATACATATTTGTATATATGTAATATACATATATAACATGGCTATAAGTCTAACAAACCAATTTGTCCAAACTCTTGCATTTTATCTCAAAATTCCATCCATAATCCCACGAGCCATGTCAAATTGAAGCTTCTGATTTATTCCTTAACCAATTCCACTTCAAACCAAAATTGAATATACATGCCCACCACAAAGTTTTGTCAACTCCAACTTCAATAAGAGTTTCAAGGTTTCCCATTTCTGAAGTAATTTCTCTGCGGCAAACAACTTCAGCAATAAGAAATTCAAGCAATTTTTGGAAAACTTAACTTCTCTGAGATTTCTTTTCATCCTTAACTTTGAGTGTACTGAGATAAGTTGGCATCTATCTTCTGTAAAACCACATCCTCAACAGGATTGAGATATGCATAAATCAAAAGTTTGAGTCCCATTCAAATTAATTAACCTTAATGAATGCCTATAAAAGGGACTCGATTAAGAGCTCAAAAGCACACAACAACACATCAAGAATTTGATTCCACCAATTGCTAAGAAGTTTGCTCTTGATTGTTGGGTATTTGCTCTGTGAAATTATTGGGTTTTATCACTTCTTAGTTTTTCTTATTCTTTCTCCCTTAACTCATGCATACTTCATATTTGATAAAACACCTCTATGAATATTCTCTATTATTTTAGCATTGTTATGAGTTCCCCATCAACTTAATTCTCCATTAATTCACATGAGCATTAAACAAGATCATTCTTCACACCAATCTTCGTTGAATTACACTTTTTTTTCTCAACAACTTGATTAACTTTTCTCGTATCTGTGCAGGTTGTACCATAGTTCACTTTAAAGATATTTCATCCACCGCTAGAGTGCAACACTTGATTATTCTTGATGAAGAGAATTAACCTATGGAGAAAGACACACTTTTGACTACTTATAATCCACTTATTGGTAGATATGCAACAAAGTGGCCACGGCTGACTAATTTCCTCCATACCGATGAGTCATCCTAGGAGATCAAAACTTCCAAGGCGTAGGCTTTAAGGGCAACTCATCATTGTCCTCCCAATAAATTAATTCGTTGTCAACAATCAAATAAATTAATTCTTCTGCCAACATTGGGCTGTAGCATTATTGAGGGAAAAGCTAAGTAGGGAGAAACTCTTCAATTTAATAGCAAATTCCATTCTATCAAAGGATACTAGGGGTGGACTGAAGATGTCTTTAGGCGATGCAAGCACAAGTTGATTGCCGCACAAGTATATGATCCTGTAGATGCTTCATTATTCACATATGATCGAAATTCTGAGATTATCAAAGTATTTTGCAAGGCATGGTGTTCACTTACAAATATTTTTTTTTCCTCTTTTAGAGAATTATCCATATCATTGTGGGATTTGCATAACCTAGTAGGCCTCCGTATGACAGGAATTTTTTATGATGAAGTGATTCCTTATGACAAGAAGCCTATTAGCGTTAACGAAACAAGAAGTAAATTTATTCCCAATTCTTGCAAATACGTATTTCAAGCTTATCATTTACTTCAAAGGTGTGCCTGTGGAGGTCAACTTTCTCAAGTAACTATGGAGAAATGGGTGAAATATTAGTCCTAGAAAATCATAAAATACCATCAACCATCACCACACAAAGAGAAAATGACATTCTGGCCTAAATCAACTCATAATCCTCTTGGTGATTTTGGCATTCATGGAGAATGGTCTGCTCTAGAGGAGGTATTATTTTTAAAACTTGGGAATCTTGGGAACTTGAGAAAAGAAACCTGTTTGGCAGCATATTTGGCTTGTTGGCTTTGCTCGTTTGTTCATCCTACTAATGATGTCAATTCAATACATTTTTGCACTTTCAAGATAACATTCATCATGGCTACTAGTAGGAAGGTTAGTCTTGCTATTCCAGTTTTAATAAAATTTCAGGTTCCTTGAGGCTGAGTCATGTCCATTCTTCTTTTCCTATCCACTTTATCTATGCTTGGTTGGCACACTACTTCAAAATATATTATCAAGTTTGGCAAAGAAGATGTGGCCCAAAAATGGCGATTTATTTCGGTGAAGAAGGCACAAAATGTTATCATTCAAAGGAGGCCCGTGAGAGAATTCACAAAGGGGATTTTGTTTCCTAGACTTGCACCATGATTACCAAAGACAAAGGCCTTCCATATATTGATAATGACAAAGCTAGAGAATTGGAGCAAAAATACTTAATTGCTATTCACTCAAATTATCTTCTTTTGCGGCAAGGCGACTACTTTATTATTGAACCTTATAGTCCTCATCACTTCAGCTGTCAATTTGGATATTATCAAGAAGTTCTTGGAATTCTTGCTCATGACATTCGCACAGCCGATTTGAATGAAGGACTTTGTTATTGGCGTTTATGCACTTTGCACAATTCTATATCTACAGGATGGTTTCCTTGTGTGCCCCCAAATGCAAAAACCTTTTATTTGGATGCTTACAAAAAGTGGTTAACTAAAATTTATGGAGATTACTTTGATGAAAATATTGCACAATCGATCAAATTGAAGTCAATCAAAATTTTTCTTAAGAACAAGGATCATGATAAAGGGGATAGATCAGTTGCTTAAACTATTCAGAAGACATTGAGCCTCTAAAAGAAAAGAGAAAGAATCCTTATCCTTTAAAAACGAGCAGCAGTAGTAATGCAGATCATCATTGGAAAAAGGCTAAAAAGGTCTAAAATCTTCAAAGCCAAGTGATTCTTTGCCAACAAAGAACTTTGCTAAAGAGTTTATTTTCTTTTCTCCGTATTCTTTTCCTTCCTTAAATAAGTCCCATTTTGATCATTTGTTCACTCAAATCATGTAATATTTCAATTAGAAAATGAAATTATTAATGGCTATGAATGCTCCAATTGACATAACTATGCGAAATGAGGCACTCCATAATATGAAAGCTAAACAACTATCTCCTCGTGCTCTAGTCTCAGTATTTAAAGGTGAGAAATTTGTACTTAATCATCAAAAAGAGTATCTTCAAATGTTGTGAGATGGCTTTCGCAAGAGAATAGCAAATACTCCACTTGATTCCATCTCATTTATCAAGGATAGTATTCAATTTGTGCTTGAATCAATGGGGCGCTTCAACAAATTTGACATCTCCAATATGAAAGAATTATTGCAAGTACTTTTTAACAAGGTCGCTGTTAATGATGAGGCAAAGTCAGTATCTTTTAAGAAATCATCTAATGAAATTTTGCACAACAACTAGATGAGGTCAAAAGCAGTCTCCATTATGTTCAAACTAGAGAAAGCAAAGAAATAAACCAAATTCAATCCACCTAGGAAGAGTTGGAATGTGTTGGGAAGGAGCTTGAAAAATTGAAGGAACGCAAGAAGAACTTGACTTTGTCATTGAAACGCCAACTACAACTTCTTCAAAGTGCTCAAGCTAAAATTCGTGAGATTGAATAGGAAATTACTGCTATTAAGAATGCTCCTCCATTGAGTGATAAAGTGGCTAAGAATTTGCAAACTTCAATGGAACAGTTGGAGGCTGTCAAGGAAGAATTGAAGAACTTTAGTCCTTTTACTTGAAATTTGTTTAGGACTTTTTGCTCTTCGCCTTTTTTTTAAATAAACTATGCTACATTTATTATTATTTTTTTGAGATTACATAATAGAAAATATCTTTCTTTTCTATCTTGCAATCTTTTAATTTTTTTTTTTTTGATCAAACAAAAACTACTACTCTTTTTTTAACTCAAATTAATTAATTTAAACAACTAAACTATGTATATATTTAACTAAAAAAACTCAAACTTAATAAAAACAACTAATTTTTTTAACTTTAAAAAAAACTCTAGCTAAATGAAAAAAAAAACTCTAACTCAATAAAAACAACTAAACAACTCCCTTTTTATTTTTCAAACAACTAAGTTATTTTTATTTTTATATATATTTTTTAACTTAAAAAAACTCTAACTTAATAAAAACAACTAAACAATCTTTTTTTGACTCAACAAACTAATAAAAATAACATAACTATTTTTTTTTAACTTAAAAAACACTCTAACTTAATAAAAATAGCTAAACAACTGTTTATTTTTTGGCTCAAAAACTAATTAACGCAAACTAATAAAAAAAACAACTGAACTATTTTTTTTTTAAACATAAAAACTCAAACAACTAAACAACATTTTTTTCTCTCTTTTTTTTTTAATTTTAAAAAAAGGAAAAATATAATTTAAAATAAACTCATGCCTAAACTTAGAGAATATCTAAACTGCTTACATACTCAATAAAGCGATCAAGTCATAATTTAGTTCAAAGAAAGCAACAATTTGGAAGGGGGGTTGTTCACAGTTTATGCTCATGCAGGCCAGGAGTATCAATTGTTTAACCACCTTGGACTAGATGAGGTATTTGATATTTTAACCACATAAAATACCTTTAGTGTGATAAATTAGCAGTTTATCCATATGTACTACCTTTGGTGGAGTAAGTTAGCAGTTTAACCATACGCACTTCCTTTGGTGGGTACCATTCACAGTTTATACTCATGCGGGTTAGGAGTAACATGCATTTTAGGCTCGCGCATCAAGGAGCAATATGCAGTTTAAGCTCGTGCATTAAGAAGCAATCTCTCAACTTTATGCATAGTAGCGCTTCAAGAACTTTCCATTTATAGGGCCAATTCTTAATCCATCTTTTGCAACTAACTTATATGCACCATTTGTATAAACTTCTTTGACAACATAAGGACCATTCCATTTTGATGTGAACTTATTCCTAGTCTGATGAGTTGTGATGATGGGCCTTCTCATTGCAAGCACCAAATCCCCAACTTGAAAAGATCATGATCGCACTTTTTTCTTACATGCCCTGGAGAGTCAAGCTTGATAACACTCAAGTATTTACTGTGCTTCCAATCTTTTCTCATCAAGGGCCTCCAATTGTTCAAGACGTAGGCATGCATTTTCTTCCTCAGTCAATTTTTCTTGTATGTCTATCCTCAATGAAGGAATTTGTAGTTCACGAGGTAAGACAGCTTCAACGCCATAAACCAACAAATATGGAGTTGCTTGTGTTGGTATTCTGTGAGTAGTTTGATATGCCCACAAAGCTTCTCCAATTCTTTCATACCAATCTCTCTTTGACTTTGAGACTACTTTCTTCAACAAATTACATAGTCTTATTGAACACCTCAGCAATACCATTAGCTGCGGCATAATACATGGAAGGCTTTCTCTACTTAAAATTGAACTTCTGACAAAATTTATCTATCAAACTATTACTAAAGGGCTTTCCGTTATCGGTGATTATGTATTAAGGAACCCTATAGCGATATATAATGTTGATGTGGATAAAGTCAACAATATTTTCTTTGTTTACTTGTTTGAGGGGTATTGCTTTAGTCAACTTAGAAAAATTATCTGTTGCAGCCAAAATATACAAGTGTCCAACATATGACTTTGTCATGAGTCCAACCACATCTAACCCCCAAGCATCAAATGGCCATGAAGCAACAGTTGGATGCAATAGCTCGGGTGGTTGGTGAATGAAATTTGCACGAAATTGGCAAGCTTAACATCTTTGAGCATAATCTATGCAATATTTCACTACTAGAAAAATTACTTATTGAGACACATTATAAGTGACATGTTTTGAAAAATGTCCCATTAACTTCTTTATTTAGACAATTGTTACAAAAGTGTCTCAATACATACTTAATAATTTATTTTTTTATTATGACACTTCTTGAAAAGTGTCTTTTTAACATATTTTATTGAGACACTTTTCTAAAAAAGTGTCTCGTTTTTATGTAGTATTTATATTTTATCATGATACCTTTGTCAATAAATTTTTATGGAGACATCCTTTTTAAAGTGTCATAATAGTTGATATTTATAAACATAAAAAAGATAAAAAATATCAAATATTTGCCGCCTATTTTCCAAAATTTCACCAATCTAGCACTAATTTCTTCTTGCCTTGTCTTCCCTTGACAATACACGCCCAGACACTCTCCAAACACACCTTACCCGCAAAGAGAGAAACCAATTTCTATTCCAAATCTTCAAAGACCAAGTAAGGATTCACCCAATCTTCAGAGTCAATGTCGTCGGAGAGAACAAACTTTGGTATATTTTTTCTCTCGATTGCACGCGCTCCCTTACATACTCACTTACTTGTTTATAAAATAGATTCTTGGTTTTGTGGGTAAAGGAAGAATAGGTATTCTAGACTAAGTTTTGTCAATTTTTGGGTTTATTTTTCTATGATCTATACTAGAGAGAACAGCCAATTTAGTTTTCTACAAAGACTAGTTTTCTATGATCTGTTTCTAGGTTACAGAAAAGTTGTAAGAGGGCAAAAACAATTGAATATTTCCCAAAAATGGGAAATTTTTGGTTTTCTATTATTTTGATACCATCGTTCATACATTATGGATTCTATTTTTTTAATGTGTTGAGGTGCTTGCCCTATGTATGCTTATTGTTTTTGTTGATTTTCTGGGCTAATTGATGTTTATTAGTTTCTTTTATGTTTTTTATTAGTTGGGGTTATATCCTTTGGGAACAAAATGAGTCTATGTTT
>JACGDI010005464.1:152408-183927 GCA_014898725.1 Jacaranda copaia | reverse complement strand
CATCACCTAATTTGTTCGTTTGACTTGTATATGATATGCAACTAATGGTTCCACCCTCTCACCTCTCTCTTTGGCTCACCAATCAATATAGCATTGCAGGATATGGCACAAAAACTTTATAAACACAAGCTATCGTATTGTGTGATTTTGTGCTTAATACTTTGTAGCTCATCTTATATATCTATATATTGTATTAACTATCTCAATGTTGCTAAAAAATTGTTATATATTTTATGTATGCTCACATGTGGAAAGAAGGTTGAAGCTTTTGTTTGGTTGTAATTCAATAGGACCTTTGATTTCTGATGCTGTTAATCTTGGAACAGAATCTCTGTTAGCTCTTATCTTCAGTCACCTAGTGTTCTGTTATGCTGTGGTATACTAGATTGATTTTAGTTCCTCTTAGATCGGTCTTTGTTTTGGGATTTGCAAATTATTTTTGTGTAGTGGGATTTTTTTTTAATGCAAGTTGCTGCTATTCTTGGCTTAATTATGAACTTGTGTTTATTTGGGAATCGGATGTGCAAGTCACCTTCTGCTTGATTGGCAAGTTGTTGGCTTGTTTTTTGCAACAACTGTTACTTTATTCCAAATTTAGCTCCAATGTGATACTTCTTTCAATTTACTTGGATTCTAATTTTTTGGAATTTTAAGTCAAGCTCTTTGGAATAGAAATACCCAGCTGTTAGTTGTGGGCAACTCTTTGTTCTCATTTGCTTGTGTTTATCAACTAATTTTTAGTTGTGTTGATGCCGTATGGTTGGATACTTGGAATTCTCAATTCAGCTACAATTTAATTTAGTTGTTTGGGTGCTGCATGGTTGGATAATTGGAATTCTCAATTCAACTGCAATTTAACATAGCTGTTGTTCAGAAATTTTGGTTGATAATTGGCTCAGATTTTACTTTTCTTTAATTTGCTGAATCTGCGAAAATATTGAACCTAGTTCTTTCTTGAGAGGCTGTTTTGAAATTTTGCAAAAGAGACTTTGCTACATAGGGGACTTGATACCTATACCAGCTTTGTGCATCTAATTCTGTACCTAATGCTAAAGTTAGGAGTCAAAACATGTACCTATGGGTGCCAATTTAATCTGAATCTTTACTGCATATGGCACTTGAACACTACACTTGGCGCTTTAGCTAGGTGGGTTTTAATTGATGGATAATTGGCTGGATTGGCAATTGACCATGGACCTTCTTGCATGATTGCTGCTAGCATTAACTTTGTTGGACCATGAATTCAAATCTTTCACCTTGTGGAATTGGATTATTTTGTGGGATGTAATTGATTTGTGGTCCAAATGGAGTTTGTTTTATTAGAATAAAATGGAAACTGTCTTGGATTTTTATTTTTATTTTTTAAAAGTATCTTATATAGTAATATATTAATATATATATATAGATATATGTATACCTGTATATCTATATATGTTTAATATATATAATATATATAACAATATATCTATATAAATCTATATATATATATGTGTCATGAAATGTGGTATGTGCATACTTAGATATAAATCTATGTTCTTAAGATTCTAAAATTACTTTTTGCTTGGTAGCTATACGAAGATGATTAGCACGCAAAAATGAATAGAATGATGAGTTAAAGAGTATCTTTAAACTAACTTTCCATAGATTTTAGTGCCTTCGCTACATTCACCCTTGTCTCTTGATACTACGATAAGTAAATAGTAAAAATTCAAAATATATTTTTTGCATAAGTAATTCCATTAAGTATTGAAGTTGATTTATTTGGCTTAAATATCTATACATTTTCTCAAGAAATCTATTGCTTAAATTCACTTCTAAATTCTTTAAATGTTTGATAGTTGTAAGTAAATATATTTGCTATCTTCAGATTCTAACATAGTTTTCTGGAATACTTTTTCTCATTTAAGTTAGAAACAAGTGTTTGTTTATTTTAAAAGACCAATATGGACAAGATTTGGATAAGTCTCCCAAGACCTAATAAAGAATATCGGGATGGGGTGAAATTTTTCTTGAACTTTGCTTTTGCAAATTCAGATGATGGAATGATCTTGTGTCCTTGTAAGAAATGCAAAAATAGATTAAGCAAAACATGTGAGGTTGTAGAAGGACACCTTCTTTGGGAAGGATTTTTAGATGGATATACTAAGTGAGTGCTTCGTGGAGAGTTGTTCACAGTTGGAGGATCTATATCTTATGAATGTGATAAACTACATACATCTGATGACATGCAAGGGATGCTACATGATGCATTTAATATGCAAGATAGAGGTAATCATGTAAAAGATATGCCAAGAGCTAAGGGAGAAAAGCCTAGCGAAGAAGCTAAAAAATTTTATAAGCTTATGTTGGATGCAAAACAAGAACTCTATCCTGGATGTAGAAAGTTTTCAAAACTTTCTTTCATTGTTAGATTGTTGTAGATCAAATGCCTTGGTAATTGGAGTGATTCTTCCTTCACTATGATGTTAAATTTGCTGAAAGATTCATTTCTAGAGGGTGCACAACTTCCAAAAAATTATTATGAGGCTAGGAAAATAATGAGAGATTTGGGGTTAAATTATAAGAAAATTAATGCACGCAGAAATAACTATATGATATATTGGGGTTTGAATGAAAGCAAGACAAACTATGATACTTGTGAAGAACTACGATGGATAGTGCTACCAAAAGAGCAACAACCTCATGCTACTCAACACAACACTTCTTCTAAGAAAGCTAAGAAGGTTGCATCTAAGGTTCTATGGCATTTTCCTTTAAAGCTAAGGCTGTAAAGACTATTTATGAATACTAAAACTGCATTGCTTATGATGTGGCATAAAGAAGAATGTACTAAAGATGGTTTCATGAGGAACCCTGCAGATTCTCTAACTTGGCTTTGATTGCTGCTATCCAAATTTTGCAAAAGATTCGCAATATTAGACTGGGTTTAGCATATGATGGTTTTAATTTATTTAGAATAATGAGTGTTGCCCATAGCACATGGCTTGTGATCCTAATGCCATATAATTTGCCATGAGGTAATTGTATGAGAAATTTTTTTTTATGTTTTCTTTACTTATACTTGGTCCTAATGAGCCTAGTAATGATCTTAATATGTATTTGCAACCATGAATAGCAAAATTGAAGGAACTGTGGTATGAGGGGATAAATACATATGATGCTACATCAAAATAGAATTTTCAAATGCGTGTAGCATTGTTATGGACTATAAGTGATCTTCCTGGTCTTTCAAATCTATTGGGTTGGATTACTAAAGGAAAATATGCTTGTCCAGTTTGTCAAAAGTATACCAACTCTGAATGTCTATGCAACTCTCTTAAGTTTTGTTACATGTGCCACCGTGTTTTCTTATCAAAAAATCATCCATATCGAAAAGATAAAAGATCTTTTGATGGCACTAAAGAGCATAGAAAAGCACCTTTTTATTGAAGGGCTCTAAAATATCAGATGAGATAAAGGATTTTGATAATAGATTTGGCAAAAAGGTGGGTGATTTACTTTTACCTTTCAATTGGAAGAAAAATATTTTTTTTACTTTACCTTATTGGGAAAAAAACTTGGTACTCCATAATCTTGAAGTTATGCACATTGAGAAAAATGTATGTGACAAGGTATTGTATACATTATTGGATAGTGATAAGTTAAAGGACAACCACAGGGCTCGCT
The DNA here is from genome assembly GCA_014898725.1 of Jacaranda copaia. Taxonomy (NCBI): domain Eukaryota; kingdom Viridiplantae; phylum Streptophyta; class Magnoliopsida; order Lamiales; family Bignoniaceae; genus Jacaranda; species Jacaranda copaia. The sequence continues at coordinate 180,261 of JACGDI010005464.1, read as the reverse complement.
TGGATATGAGAGATATGGGCATAAGACCACGACTTTGGCCCTTTTTTGTGAGACTGGTAGAGAATGGTTGCCACTATCTTCTTTTGCATTGAATAAGATTGAGAAGGAAATATTTTGCAAGGTTTTAAGAAGTATTAAAGTGCCAGATGGTTATGCTGCAAATGTAGCAAGGTGTGTGCATCTTAAGCCAATCAAGATCTTTGGCCCCAAGAGTCATGATAGCCACGTTTTGATGCAACAATTGCTTCTGATTGCTTTGCACAACTTGTTACCCAAGTCAGTACATTTAGCCTTGATTCGTTTATGTGGTTACTTTAGAGACTTATGTTCTATAAGCCTCTATCATGCTAATTTAGATTGAATGGAACAAGAAATTGCTCTTATACTTTGTCAGCTTGAGAAAATATTTCCTCTAGCATTTTTGATATTACAGTACATTTGACAATTCATTTGGTTATCGAGGCAAACTTAGCTGGACCAGTACGTTATCGTTAGATGTATCCCATAGAAAAGTAACTATTTTGGTTATATTCTCATAATAATTATCTTCATTCTAACACTTTTCACGGATAATCTTGTTTCTTTTATTTTTATATCATATATCTCCATACATATTAATAACATTTAGATATTTTCATTTTCTTAGATACTTGAGCACTTCGAAATTGTGTGTGGAACAAATGTTGACTAGAGGGGTCGTTTGCTAAAGGTTATTTAGCTGAAGAATGTTTGGCATTTTGTTCTTTATACTTTGAGGAACAAGTCAAAACAAAGCTCAACTGATCAAGTCATAATGATGATGGATATGTAGTGAACACACCAAGTTTAGATATATTTTTTTTGTTAGGTCGTCCACTGTGGAAAGGAGAAGTAGCTGTTTTGAGCAATGATACATTGATTAAAGCTCATAGATATGTGCTGTTTAATTGCGATGAGATCAAGCCATATAGAGACTAAGTTAAAAACAAATATAGTAGTGACTATTTTATGTATATTTAATTATTTTTGAATTATTTAATTTCTATGCATATTGTGCAGCTAACATGAAATTGAACTTAGACATGAGAAATGTTGTGCCAGAGAACATGAAATCAAGCATAACCATAGTGAATCATTTGCTTCTTGGCTTTTTGCTCATGTATGCTATGTCTACTTTAATCAATACATTAAAACAATTTAGTTTATTATGAAAATTTCTTTAAACTAGTTGAGTAAATATATGTTTATTGTAGGTTGAGAGGTTAAAACTAAATGAAGATGACCCAAAGTTGTATGATTTGATACGTCTTGCAAAGGGACCAATGCTCGTTGGAAAAAGATACAAAGGATATATTGCAAATGGATTCAGATTTCATACTAAAGAAGTGGAGAAAAAGAGAAAAAATCAAAATAGTGAAGTGATGGTAAATGCAACCACAACAAGTTTTGCCAGCAAAAAGATATGAGACCTATCTTAGATGAGTTGGCATATTATGGGATTTTGAAAGACATAATTGAGTTAGATTACACTGGTGGTAAGAGGATTGTATTGTTTGATTGTGAATGGTTATCCAAAGGGAAACGATTAAGAGTGGATGACGATAGATTCACTTTAGCCAATTTCTCAAATATAAGGCATCAGCATGAGCCTTTTGCCCTTGCCTTTCAAGTTGAGCACGTGTTTTATGTAAGAGATCCCATAGAGAAAGATTGGCACATTGTGATTAAAACAAAAACTAGAGATAAATTTGATGATGGGAAGGACCAATCAACTGAAAATGTTGATACCATTTTGCAAGGTGAACCTTGTGTTGCCCATCTAATAAATGTAGATGAAGATGTTGTTTGGGTTTGTGATGGGCCCCCATGGAATCCCAATTGATAGCTTAGAAGAAAAATCTTGATCTATTTAAGTAGAAAAGTTGTATTTGATATTTCATCATGTATTGCTTATTGAAATATTCCTATGTTTGTGTGTTAGAAGATATCTTTTAAACAATTCTTAATGCAATGTTCCATCTTTTATGACTTTGAGATTTACCATAATATTTTTATTAATGCATTTTAACTATCTATTAGATGGTGTTAGGTTATTATTTTATAAGTATGTTAGTTGTAGGTCAAATTTTTGTATTTTATTTTTATTATATTAATGATGGTAATTGTTTTACAGTGAATTAGTGATGGCAAACAACCAACATGACAAATATAGGAGAAGTCAGCGACAAAAACAACAAGAACAACAAAACTTGACAGAGATGCACAATATCTAGAATGGGAATACAGTTATATACAATAAGCATTAAATTACATTGCCAATAGAAACAAGAAGAATGCAATTTCTTAGTTAACATGTTTATATGTTTATAATATTATGATATTGCATTTTAGTGGTGACAAGCATTATGCATGGTATGCACAACATGAATGAGATTGATGTCCACCCATTAGAGGTGCATCCAAATGAGATGGAAAATGAGTACACCACTGGTATGTTTGAGTGTCAAAGATATACTTGATTCTTATTTTATTTATGACTTATTGTCATACTTCATTAATGCTAATTTAGTTTTTTAAAATTTATTGGCTGTAATTATTTCTAAATACCAAGTAACTTGCTTTCTATTATAAGTTGGCTTAAATTCTTGTTGCAAATATCATTTTATATGATAATTTGAAAGGCATGCTATTTGCAGAAAATGCGGACAAGAAAAGGAAAAATAGAGAAAAGACCTATCTACCAAGTGTTTGGATAATGAAAGGTCATGAACGTGTTCTTTTTAACAATTTAGGATTGCCAATTGGTCAAAACAAGAGCAAATTAGTAGAGTTTCTTGGTACTTTGGTTAGAAATGGTAAGCTAATTCGACTTGATGAGAAAACATGGCACAAGGTACCAAGTTCTATGAAAAAGTCTTTGCTGGAAATTGTTAAGGTAAATGTAATCTATAGATTTTTATGTGTAGTTTTTTATTATAAAATTGAATGATAATCTTTCACTTTATTGAAACTAGGGGAAGTTTTACGATGGTGTTGGATTCAGGCATTGGACTATGATGAACTTGGGAAAAAAATTGAAGGGTTGCAAGAATAGAGTGAAGGAAAAGTTTTTTGATCCAAACTTACCACTGGAAGAAAACTTGAGCCGAAGACCTGATTCAGAAGATGAAAGAGTTTGGCCTGATCAATGGAAGAATCTAGTCCTTTATTGGAATAGTGATGTTGCAAGGGTAATAACAATTTAACTTTATATATGATGACAACATGTTTATTGAACATATTTTTGATACTTAATTTGAATTTGGAATGTCAATGGGTTTTTAAACAAAGTTTTCTTTGCACACTTAGGTACAAAGCTCATGAAACAAAGGGAATAGAGCAAAAAAAGACAATGCAACATATTACTGGGAAGAAAAATTTGCACAAATTAGGGAAAAAATGAATGTTCTTGAATTGTTTTTGGAATATTAAGTAATATTTGTTAAATGAAGTACTTGTTTAACTAACTATTTAAATTACATATTAAGATGTTTGTTATTCTTTATTGATTAATGACAAACTTTTATATTTCTAATCCAAGTCGGGTCAAAAGTATATGTGAATAGTATGATTAATCCCTCAAAAACTATTGCAATTGGTCGCATTGAAAGCTTACATCCATTGAAACAAGTGGGAGGAATAGAACTTGGAAAGAGTATGTGTGAAGTGCATGTTAATGTTGGAGTGGAAATGGATGAGGAGTTAATTTGGCCAATCCATGATTTACGACTTGTGGGGAGGTAATAGGGATGAGTATTGCTTGGCCATTTCATTTGGTAATATTTTTTTACGCCTTCTCAAAAAAAATTATTTTATTTCTCAAGCAAGAATTGGAATAATCAAGGTTGTTAAATTTGTGACAAGTGGTAGTGAATGAAGATTGATGGTGAAACATTTAGTTTGATGATGAAGTATGCAGCTGCCATATTATGCACACAAGTAAGCTCTTAGTTATTTGGACAAAGAACTTATAATTAGATTAAGCTAAATTGTAAGTTTTCTAGTTTATTTTGTTGAGAGGTAAAACATTTAGTGTTTAGGATAAGTTTGTCAAATGTTCTATTTAATATGTGTAGTTGCACTCTTTTGAACTTAATGAGAAAATATTAATGAATGATACTATTTTCTATTTTTATTAATTTTGTTGAATTTTTGTTGTGTGAATGAATATGTACCATGGGAACATGCCACTAGTTGTAATGGCACTATGAGGACACTAATATCTTATGACACAATACAATGTCATTATAACGTAGTGTGAAAATATAAGATGCCACTACATCATATTTATGGAGATGTTTTTTAGTGCTAATCAACTTTATATAGATAATTAAAGTGTCACCATACAAAATTATGGGGACACATTAAGTATCCCAAAATCAAGCTTGTTAAGACACTTAAACGTGTCTTGAAATTATACATATAGAGATATACAAAATTGTCCTCATATTTATATAATGTGATACATTTAACTGTCTTCATATAAACCTATATGGAGACATTAAGAGTGTCTCCATAACATTTATATAGAGACAGTTTTAGTGTCACATAACTAGCAAATATGTGATATGTAAAAATCAATTAAATGACATAATATAGTGTCACTATACCATTATTTTGGAAACCCTTTTAGCTATCTTCAAAGGAATTGTTTTGGATACACTTTTAGGTGTCAAGATAACGTATTAGGACCCCTTCCTATGAGACATTTTCATAAAAGTGTCTCAAACATGAAAGTGTCTCAATATGCTACCTATGGGGATGCTTTTCAACATCTCAATAAATATTTTTTCTAGTAGTGCTTTACCATTGTTGGCTAGTAGTAACCTCTTTTTATCTGATAATGTAATTTTGGACCCGACTGGTGAGCGCCGCAAACTCCAAAATAAGTTTTTTCCATAGCTTGGATAGCTTCATCATCACTTAAACAAAGCAAGAAGACTTCATCAAATGATCACCTATAAAGTACATCTTTGTAATAGATGAAGCAAGCCACACGATGTCAGATATCAACTCTTTAACGTAGATCATTTAGTAACTTTTCATATTTCAAATGGTCCACAAACTGTTGGTGCCAATCTTTGTTCTCTATCTCGAATACTTGAACAACATGGCTTTCATCTTCTTTACAGTTCTCATCCTTGAAAATTGGCGGTACAACCCAACTTTTACGTAATGGAATTCTAACTTCATTTTTAGATACAACAAGTGAAGAGGCCAATTTAGCTAACGCATCAGCTTGCTTGTTTTCCTTTCTTGGCACAAGTTCAATTTCTACATCCCTAAGCCATCCAATGAGTTTTTTTACATAATTAAAGTATGGGAGTAATTCATGCTTCTTCACTTCATATGATCCTGGCAATTGGTTGACCACCAACTTAGAATCTCCATAGACTTTAAGGTGCAATTATTTTATGTCAACCGCCATTTCCAACCTAAGAATAAGGGCTTGATATTCAGCAATATTATTAGAACAATTTTCGGTTAAAGTGAGGAATATGGTAATACTTCATTAGATGTGATGAATACCACTCCAGCACTAGCTCCTTCTCTGTGGGATACTCCATCAAAGTTTATCTTCCAAGGAGGTGTAATTTCAACCATCAAGATATCTTCATCGGATAGATCATCAGATAACTCCCACTCAACAGAGATGGGGTGATCAGCTAAGAAATTAGCCAAAACTTGTCCTTTTACTGCCTTCTGCGGAACATAGATAATTTCAAATTATTGCAACTGAAGGTACCATCTTGCGTGTCTATTAGAGAGGACTGCTTTAGATATGACATATTTTAATAAATTTGCTTTTAAGACAAGACAAATAGCATGAGCTTGAAAGTAATGCTTCAACTTTTGAAGTAGAGCCAAACATATTTTCTCAATTGACCAATATTTCAACTCATTTGGCATTATCATTCTACTCAAGTAGTACAAGGCATTTTCCTTTTCTTCATCATTCTCTTGTGCCAATAAAGCTCCAAAAGAATGTTCTTGAGCAGCAATAGAAATAATCAGTAGACATCCAGGTACTAGTATGACCAACATAGAGGTTTTATCTAAGACGTTTTTATACTTTTAAAAGCATTTCTACAAGCTTCACCCCACTCAAATAGAACGCCCTTCTTCATGAGACAGCTAAATGGTTGACATCTACCAGCTAAATTTGATATGAATCTCTGCAAATAAGCTAACTTTCCTTGCAAACTTTTAAGTTTATGGATGTCTCGAGGTTCAGGCATTTTTAGAATTACATCAATCTTCACTTGCTCTATTTCTATGCTTCAATGACAAACAATGAATCCTAGAAATTTTCCTAATATAACACCAAATGCACACTTTAATAGATTCATTTTGAGTTGATATTTTCTCAAGCAGTAAAAAACTTATCTCATCTTCATGCCTTCTAGATTTGACAACTACGTTATCAACATAACATTCAATATTCTTGTGAAACATATCATCAAAAATCTCTTGCATAGCTCTTTGATAGGCAGTACTAGCATTTTTCAATCCAAATGACATCACTTTATAGCAGTATATTCCCTTAGGGGTATGAAATATCGTCAACTCCTCATTTTTTGGTGACATGCGTATTTGATTATACCCAAATGATCCATCCATAAATGATAGTACTTCATGCCCTGTGGTAGCATCAATCATGAGTTCTATAATAGGAAATGAAATATCATCCTTAGGACATGCATCATTCAAGTCCCTAAAGTCAACATAAACTCGAATCAGACCATTTTTCTTTCTTATTAGGACAATACTAGAGATCCATGTTAGGTACTTAACTTCTCAAATGAACCCAACCTTGATGAGTTTGTTCACTTCAACTTCAATCAAAGGAGCAAATTCAGAGTGAAATCATCGTTGAGCTAGTTTAACTAAGCGAGTTCCTTTCTTCACTGATAAATAATGGACTGCCACCTTTAGATCTAACCCAGGCTTCTCTTTGTATGACCATGCAAATACATCTTTAAATTCATGTAATAACTCAACATATATTTCTTCTTCCTCAATAGTCAACAAAGTACTAATGCAGATACGCCGAAGATCATTGGCATCACTTAAATTAATCTCTTTTAATCTATCTACATAGCCTTAACACCTTCTTCAAACTCAGGAGGAGCAGTTTCAGCATGTTCTCCTTTAATAAAAAATTCTTCACTCAAAGTAATATGGTATGCCACAAGCTTAATCTTCTTGAATTCCACACACGCCCTTGTTTCTCTATCCTTTCTTTTTATATGGATTGTTTGCATGATGCCATCCTTTTCATTTGTTTAACCACGGCTGATAAGCTTGGACATTTACTTTGAAAGACAATCTATAACCTTTTGATGAGTTGGCCAACTATTACTAACAACAATATGATATGAAGAAGCCACACTTTCTCTATCATTTTCTTTGTCAATTTGAGTTCCTATGGAGATAATGATTTGTAGTTTAACCTTCAGGGTCCCCCCACATGATATATTCAAAATAAAGCACCGCTTCATGCATGAAGGAATTGAACTCCTAAGCTTTTTTGTCTCGTTAACCCACTTCAAGAACTTTGGCATTTTTTAGTCTTTGATTGTAGGTTCTTTTATGCTACCATTTCCCAAGTCTATTGAAAATTGAGATTCGTGGGACTTTCTTCCCTTTTTCATCAAAAACATCATTTGTTGAGAAAATTTTTTCTCCAACTATATGATTACCGCTGACTCTCCTAATCGTAATACAGATAGGATTTTGAGGAACAAATTCAAGTCCCATTTAAGAGCTTTGAACACCATGACCTTTCTCCTTCAACATCTTTTAGGTAGTATTAAGCCCATATGTTTGCTAGCTAGAAGCCTTAGGAGGAAGTTTTTCCAAGATGGAATGTTCTTGCAGATTATATCTAGCTTTGATAAGAAGTCTATAGGTTTTTGGATCAAAGTAACTCTCATTTTGAAGCTACAAAGATTTTCTATGTTATTTTTTAGATTCTTGAGATGCAAGAACAAACCCTTTTAGCAGCTGAAGAGATGGCTTATTTACATCAAGCTTGGTTAGAGAAAACGTTAATTCTTTCAATGATTCAAATCCTACCAGAGGTAACTCACTCTTTACATGATCTTCACTATGACGTATTGGAGTCAAGTCTTTAACCTTGTTTTCTCCATCAAGATCATCTTGATGCTTAGATTCCTCTAGCTCTTTGGCCTTAGCAGTTTTCATACTTTCAATGTAATATTTTTCATCTACTAAGTGTGATTCAACTTCAGTGAAAGGTTTGCTATCTCCAAGCACCGTTTTTACCACACCTTCTCAATAATACTAGAAATGTTGATGCCAAGTAGAGCGAACTACACCATTTTCATGTAGCCAAGGTCGGCCTAGAAGCATATTGTTTGATATCTTGGCATCTATGACATGAAACAATGTTATCGACAACACATCATCCATTAATAGCTTTATCCTTATTATTCCAAGAGCCCTTTTCCCCCTTGGATTGAACCCTTGGATCATCAGGTGACTATTTTTTAATTCATTTGTGGAGATTCCTAAATCCTTTAGCATGCACAATAGCAAGATATTGACTGCAGAGCTTCTATCAATTAAAGTTCTTTTTATTTTTTGCTTACGAGTATAGCCAGTTCCAAATAATAGCCTATTGTAGGGCTTGAAGCCAAGCAACAAATCTTGATCAGTGAAAGTCATTACCAACTTGTATTCCTCAGTTACATCATGATTTTCCTCATAAGATAAACATGCTTCACTAGAGAAAATCTCTTCTTCACTTATCGTGTAGCACACAATATCACTGTCGTGATCACCAAGTATATCCTTTTCAATCTCGATAGTAGTATGATTTAAAGCAACATTATTTTTCTCAAGTGAGATTTTCCCTTGTTGAGCCAATTGCATCACTTTATCTTTGAATATAAAGCAATCATAGATTTGGTGACCCACTAACTGATGGTACTTGCAATACTTTAGGTCATCAATTTTCCCAGCTTCTTTAGATCACTTTATTTCAAGTAATTCAATGTGATTTGCATTTAGCAAATCATCAAATATTTTTGAGACATTAGAATTGAGGAATAGGTATGTCTTAGCCTACATTTCCTTTAAAGTTAATTTTCTTTCTCCTCTTTCTTGAGGGATATCCTTCTTTTCATCCTTTGTGATTTCTGCCTTTGTACGAAATGTGATGGGTGTTGCATTTACCGCTATAACTTCTTTACTTTGTGCCTTAGCAAAAGGTTTGCCCCCTTTCTTGAATTCTTACTTTTCCTTAGTCATACGAGGCTCCTGAATTGATAGCCCTTCTACTCCGCTAGCAAACATGCTTAATTCCATATCATGGGCTCGAGTGGCCAACCCTTCAAATGCTTTGGGCTGAATTCCTTGTAGAATATATCAGAGCCCCCAATGCATCCCTTAAATGCACATCTTGATAGCTTTGCTCCAATACTTGAGAAATTTGAGGCAGTAATTTTCAATGTTGCAGCCTTGTTGGCAATCATTTGATTCTTCAATCTTGATGAAAGGAAGAGATTAGAGGTAGGGATCGTCCCACCGGGCATGCCAAAATTTGTAAACGTAAATTTCTTTGCCTACAAAATAAAATTACAAGACAAGAAATATTGTACAAATAAAATAAAATAAAAATATATCAATTGTAGATTCAATCTCTAATATAATCCTTTGATTCTTCCCTTTCAAATGTGATCTTGAATTTAATGAGCTCTGCAAAGACTGTCGTGGATCTTCTTAAATTTGATTTGAAAAAATAATGCCAATAAGAGGGCTTTGCGCCATAATCTCAAATCAAATGCCAAAATATATGAATTCCGTAAAGAATGCCATGAATGCCATGGGTCTTCTTAAATTTGATTTGAATAAAATAACACTAATTCAAGGGCTTTGCTCCTTAATCTTGAATCAAACACTAGAATATGATAAGCTCTGTGAAGAACGCTGTGAGCGTTGCTAATCTCCTTGAATTTGCTTGAGAGAATCGCTGGATTTCTTCAAAGTTTCTCCCATCTACTGAAATTTTATGTGCTGTGTGTTGAATGAGCTTTTAGTCACCCCCTTTATATAGATGCTTGATGGGAAACTTCTAGATTGACTTGAACTTTTTTTATAGTTATTTATTTGATAAGATAATATCAAATATGAAGAGATAATATCATATATAAAGAGATAATATCGAATATCTTTGATTTAATTGCTCCATAGATGTAGACGCTTCATCTTTGACACTTATCAATATTTGATTTGAGTATAAAATAAATACTAGAGTATTAATTAAAATTAACTATTTATCTTTTGAAATTAAATTTAACAAATTCCAAGATAAATAGAAAATTTTGAATTAATAATTAGCATATTATTTTATACGTATTACTCTCAAATTGGACAAAATTAATATGTCTACAAATGCCCCCACTTTAAGGCTTGGCGAAAAATATGCCAATTATCAACGAAAGAGACAAGACTTGAAATATTTGAGAATTTTTCCTTTTTCTCTCCATTTTTCCAAATACGTCTATGACAAAAAATCCTCCAAGCATTCCTTAAGATATGATGTCCAATAAAAGAATCAAGTCATAACATAATTTAAAGTAAATATCCTTTTGAGGGTGTAACATGCAATTTAAGCTCATGCATCAAAGAGCATATTTAATTTGAATAGACATTTTATACTCATATTAAGGAGTTTATTTGAATTTGACTGACAATTTATACTCATGTTAAGGAATTTACTTGCGTTTGACTTAATAGATAGTTTACACTCTTATCAAGGAGTACATGGAGAGAATTTGAATATTTAAATAGTTTATGCTCGTACCTAGAAGCCTTATTGAAAGTTTAAGCTCATATCAAGGAACACATGAGGAGACTTTGAATATTTAGATAGTTTATATTTGTATCTAGGAGCTTTATTGATAGTTTAAGCTCGTATCATGGAGCACATGGAAAGACTTTGAATATTTAGATAGTTTATACTCATATATGGGAGCCTTATTGACATTTTAAACTCTTATCAAGGAACACATGTAAAGACTTTAGCTTGAGAATTTTAGATAGTTTATACTTGTATCTGAGAGCATTATTGACAATTTAGACTCTTATCAAGGAGCACATTGGGAAACTTTCAATATTTAGATAGTTTATGCTCGTATCTAGAAGCTTTATTGATAGTTTAAGCTCTTACCAAGGAGCACATGGAAAGATTTTAATTTGAGAATTTTAGATAATTTATGTTTGTATCTGGGAGCATTATTGACAGTTTAGACTCTTATCAAGAAGCATTTAGAATTTGAAAACTTGAGCTTCAGACTTGAAAACTAGAATATTTAAATCTTTGTTTAGAGACTTAAAAATTTGAGTCTTGAACTTCAAAATTTAGAGACTTGAACCATTGATTTGAAAACTTGGAGACTTGAGTTTTAACCTTAAAATACTTGAGTCATGGATTTGGAAACTTGAAGACTTGATCCATTGATTTGAAGACTTGAAAACTTGGAAATTCAAATTCAGATTCTTAGGGACTTGAGATTTAGATTGTTTATACTTTTATTTGGGAGTACTATTGACAGTTTAGACTCTTATCAAGAAGTGTTTGTGATTTGAAGATGAAAATTAATTGCCTCCAACATCTTTATCATCATCAGCATTACTTGAGTCTTCTTGTTCATCAAAATTCATGCTCATTTCAATATTATGTGCACGAGTTGCCAAATCTGCAAAAGTTTTTAGTTTAATTTCTTGAAGTATGTAGCCAAGACTCCAATGCATTCCTTGGATGCACATTACAATGGCTGAAGCCTCTGATAATTGATCTTTGCAATTAAGACTCAAATTTCTCCAGTAACTAATGTAGTCAATGAAAGGTTCTTCTTTCCACTGGCGAGAGTTGGTGAGTTTTATCATACTAATTATCCTTTAAGTGCTGTAGAAATGATTGAGGAATTCTTGTTCCAGTTGCCTCCAACTATTGATAGAGCTTTCCTCCAAGTCAACATACCAATTGAAAGCATTACCCTTTAATGATCGAACAAATTGCTTGACCAAATGATCTCCATATGTCCCAGCACTATTACAAGTTTCAATGAAATAAGCCACGTGCTGTTTTGGGTTGCCTTTGCCATCAAATTGCTGGAACTTTGGGGGTTGATAATTGATCGACATCTTCAAGTTATCAATCCTTTGAGTATATGACTTAGAGTAAGTCATAGACGACTTAGAACTTCCATCAAGCTTGTCTTTGATGGTCTCCATGATAAACTCCTTCAGTGGGTTGATAGGAATTAATCTAATGGAAACTTTTAGTTCTTTTGTTGCAATCTCTTCATTTTTGGGTGATTGTCTCCTTGTGGATGTTTTGCCTTTATCCTGAGCCCCAATTTGTTTCTCAATCATGTAGTTGGCATCAAGATTGTCCACTTTGCTCATCAATTTGAAGATTGAAAAGTCTCGCTCTTGGACATGCTTCGTGAGTCCTTTAATGACCTTTGTCAAATTTGAAATTTGTTCTTCCAGGGTTGTAGCCCTTGTCACCTCACCATCACCATGCTCAAGGAATTTGATGTTAAGTAGGGAATGGATGACGCAAATTCTTCCTTCGAGTCTCCACTATCTCAAAACTCCTTTTCCATAGAAAATGAAAGAGCCATCTATGAAGATGATTGCAACTTCTTGGAGATATTTCTTGTGATGACACCAACACTTTTTGCTCCAACACTTGAGAAATTTGAGGTAGTAATTTTCAATGCAGCAGTCTTGTTAGCAACCATTTGATAATTCAATCTTGATTAAAAGAAGATATGAGAGGTAAAGATGTCCCACTGGGGGTGCCCAAAATTTGTAACAACAAATTTTTTTTGTCTGCAAAAATCAAAATTACAAAACAAGAAAAATTATACAAATAAAATCAAAATCAATCAATCAATCAATCAAATATGGATTCTATCTCTAATCTAATCTTCTCATTCTTCCTTTCTAAATATAATTTTGAATTGAATTTCACGAAAAACGCCTTAAATGTTGAGGATCTCTTTTAAATTTGATTTGAATAAAATAACGCCAACTCGAAGGTTTTGCACTTTGATCTCGAATCAAATGCCAAAAATATATGAGTTCCGTGAAAAACACCTTGAACATCATGGATCTCCTTAAAAAAAAAAATAATGCCAATTCAAGGGTTTTGCGCCTTGATCTTGAATCAAACGCCAAAAATATATGTATTCTACAAAGAATGCCTTGAAGATCGTGAATCTCTTTGAATAAAAATAATGGCAATTCGTGGGTTTCGCACTTTGATCTCGAATTAAACGCAAAAAACATATGAATTCTACGAAGAACGTCTTAAACTTTGTGGATCTCCTTGAGTAAAAATAACATCAATTCAAGGGCCTTGAACCTTGATCTCAAATCAAATGCCAAAAATATATAAATTCTACGAAGAACGCCTTGGATCTCCTTGAATTTGCTTGAGAGAATTGATAGACTCTTTGTAAGTTTCTCTCAGTTGCTGGTATTTATATTGTATCAAATGAGCTGGAATCACCCCTTTACATAGGTGCCTGAAGGAAGACTTATATAGATTAACTTGAACTCCTTCAAAGGTTATCTCTTTGATAAGATAATATCAAATATCAAGAAATAATTTGGGATATCTGACTTGATAATATCAAATATTAAAAGATAATATCCGTATTAAATATCTTTGATTTGATTGGTCTGTAGATGCAAATACTTCATCTTTGACACGTGTCAATACTTGATTTGAATATAAAAATAAATATTAAATTATTAATTAAAATTAACTATTTTTCTTTTGAAATTAAATTTAATATATTCTAAAATTTAAATAGAAAATTTTAAATTAATATTTAATATATTATTTTACACATATCACTTCTCAATAGATCAAAAATTTAATTAGTTTACAGTTACATCCTCACCACCACCCCTAACAACATCATCTGATACGACGAAAATACGTGGAAATTAAAAAAAGCTACTTTAGGATAAGCGGTTGAAGATGCATTGTGCTTCGAATTCAGTTTATTTATTTATTTTTTTAATCTATTGCCGTATTTGATTTATTATTTTAGATGCCATTTTTTCTAACTACGATTTTGATAGGTAAATCAATCATAAGCTAACTGCTTGCAGCTACCAAAAAAAATTTTGGAAAGAAGTCACTAACAGCTGCAAAGGCCATCCCTGGGGAGTAGGGAGAACTCCGTCAAACACACCTGCAGTGCTTGCTTTCGACGGTAAAAGGACAAACACACACACCCCCACACACATCGGGTTACTTCGCCAAAATTAGCCCCATCCCTTACAAGAAAGTAAAATCAACTCCCAACTGTTGCAAAGACAACCTCGCTCGCCAAAGCCCATCGGTTAAACCTATCCCAATTGGTCTTAGGTTAGCTTGGTTCTGGAATTTTAAAAATAGGTGTACTTAAGTGGGTTGAGTTTAACTGGATTTTATAATGTTTTGGGTTTAAAATGGATTTAATTAAAAAAAATTAACTAAAATCTAGTAAACCTAAAAATGAATTATATTCAAATGATTGGATAGAAATCAAGGGCTATGGAATAACTTAGTGGAGTATATCCTGGAATTTCAAACATGGTCGACAATTATACAATTTCCTCCAAGATTATTAATGTTGTTTTATGAAATATTTTTTGCGTTGGACCAAACTAAAACACTCAAATCATTTTGAACTCAACCTATTTTCAACCCACCTGTATAAATTTATATGAACCCAACCCATTTTGAAGCCATTTCATGTAAATCAAACCCAAATCCAACCCAGTGCACCCATTCTATGTTGTGCTCATATCAAATGGCAGTTTTTGAGCTGATTCTTTTTCTGCTTTCGAGCAGAATTGCTTCTGCGGTGAAGCTGTTTAGATGCAGGTTTTGGTCGAGATTTGATGCTGATTCATGGAGATAAAACTTGTATTGAAATGAATGCCAATGCAATGACAGGAATTTCTCATCGGGCTCCTTAGCTGCCCATCTCAAATTTTGACTTACTTCAATATTAAAACCTATATTCTCATGGTCCCGTGACTACAACGTCATCATATCATATAACATACTTTAAATATGAGAATGTAAATTTGAAGATGAGGATGAGGAACTGCTCGTGTTCCTTAAAGAGAAAGTAAAAGCTAAAAGTGGTGTAGTTATGGGGCTGGGGGAGCTTCGAGTCGAATGTAGTCATACATGAGCCCCTGGAAAGGACTTTGACTCCTTGGTTGAGTCAAGTATATGGTATTTTCCCCTTGCACGACAACACTGCCCTGTATCTCTATATTGTACAGCCAATACAGCCCATGAATTCCATGCCTTGCTATTGAATTATCCCTCCCGATCAGCCCACTTGAAAATAACGGTCGATTTGCCTTTGGATTATTGACTCGAACCTGCAAAAAGAATTATGTGAGAATCTGGGCAGGCGGGCGGGCAGGCAGGCAGGGAGGGAGGGAGGCAGGCGAGCAAGTACTTTCACCTGCAGTTCAGCTAGAGTTGCAGATGCAAGTGCCACACGCAATTTATAAGTTCCACTTTGATTCACAGTGTCAAGCGTGAATTTGATCTGCCACGTCGTTCCTTGATATGTATTGTCTGCTTTTTTCCTTCATTCATTGGGCAATAACATTATCAGAACAATGATTTATACTCTTACTAAAAATAACAGATAAAACGGAAATGCAATATGATTCAGCCAAACACCTGTTAACCTGAGCGAAGAACCAATCTTTTCTGTAATCACTTTTACCAACCGTGTAAACTAAGTCTTCAGTAGGATATAACTCTGAGTACCTATCCCATAGTCCATACTGCCTAAATCTGTTTGTCATATGGAAGGAATCATAAAACGAAAGAGGAAGACAAAATAGTTCTACATGGATATGCTGCAAATATGAACTAACTTTTCCGCAGGTTGATTGACCAAAAGTTTGTTAATGTATTTCGGATCGGGATCAGGAACATAATACTCTGCAGCAGAACGGTCAGGGGTGCCTATTTCCCACAATGTTGGGCCGTCCCTGGGAGGCTCATATACAATCTCACCCATCTCAATCTCACAGCCTGTTCAGATGTTTACACATTGTTGAGTACATATAATTCAAGTGTCTCGTGAAAGGAAGGATCAACGTATGGAAATAAGACCTGGAGTTATGGTAATCACAAGTTCGTTTCGATAATCTCCAATGAAGCAGGGGACCCATGCATAAAGATTGTAGTTACCACTGCGGACATTACTGATGGAAAAATAGCCCATCTCATCTGCCCTTGTCCAGAATTGGTAATCCTGATGGTACTAACATCGTTAATGAATCATACACTTGCTTCTTCGTGGCGTTCTAGAAAACATTTCTTGGAAAAGGGATGAGCAGTTAACTTGTGTTGTTTCAATTGTCAACATAGTTTCTTAAAGAAATTTTGCAGCAAAGAAATTTTATGGACTTGATGGCAATTGAAAATTGAAAGAAAATTAACATAAACTCTAGAACAAACACCTTGCATTCTCTTTGCCAGGATCCAACATCTCCAGGAGGTGCCAATCCCACGTATGCACCATTTGCTGGAATATAATCACTACTAACATACCTATTGAGAAGAAAAGTTGATAATTGCCAATCTTTTGATATAAGAAAAATGAAAGTTTTTGAGTTATAACCAAAATAAACCATTAGAAGATATGACCTGTCTGAGACTAATAGTTTGCCACTGACGCTACCCCTCTGGTCCACTGATTGGAAATCCTCTGATGCTGGAAAAGTGTAAGGCCAGCTTTGGACTTCAACCAACATCTGAAAATAAGTTCTAATGAATGTTTGTACAATTTCATTGAAATGAATTTGATCTGTACGTGCAAGTATGTTTTTTAGCTTGTCTAATGCAATTTTACACTGCTAAACCTGTCGTTTGGCATCATCCCAAAGGGTTAGTTGGTCCTCTCCATTCATCACAGAGTTAACATAGATGAAAACTGGGCCAAAAACTTTCTTCCATGGCTCACCCTGACCAAATTTTGGAACCAAATCATCTCCAGCATAGTGAGCACTGAGAAAAACCTGGAAAGTACACAGTAATCTTGAGGCAATTAGCCACTGCAAATTGATGCACTTTGAACATGTAATATTCATGTCACAACTAGCCATTACAAATGTGTTTGCTTTAAAACAATTAACATAGTTGAGCAAGAGTCATAAACGGTACAGCACCATAATATTCATATTTATGTTGCATGGCTAAAACTTGATAAGCAAATAGCAACTTACGGCGAGGGTCGTGGGTCCCACATGGGACATGAGGTTTTGTTTGAGAGGCCCGCCAGATCGGAACTCATCACTGGGTGTTATTTGCCAGAATCCCACTGGTGGGTCCATAGAAATCCACCCATGGACCTTGAGATCTTTGTTATCACACGAATATTGGTACTTGTCATCAACCTATAAAAAATGTATTTTAGAACTGTCCAAAATGAATTTCATGGTAGTTAACAGGTTGAAGTGTTGTAGATGCAGAGGAACCATTGACTGGAAAGCCTCAGTAGAAGCTACAACAGGTCTGATTTATTTAAGCAAAGGGCACATTCTTGCCGGACAAAGTAAGAAGGCCAAGGAAAAGTGAACATAAACTCACTTCTCCTTTAAACTCAGGCTCGACTGGATTGACAAGGAGAACAGCCTCTGGATAAGCAAGAGGTTGGCCTCTTCCAGGTAATCGGTCATCTGGAAGGGGCATAAATCTGCGTCTGTTGTCTGAGACAGCCATGTAGTGAAACCTACACATTTTGATGCGTCATATCATCTTCTATGTTGCAATCAGTAATATAAGCGCCTAATTCCTTGAACAAAAGCATGGAAGGAAATAGATGACTTCATATGCAATCCACTTAAATGTATATACACTTATACATAAATGCTACATTAAAATTATGTTGGTATAGCTTGAGATTTCATTATGATTATTATCATTGCTAAAAGTACTTAATTTATCTGTATCACCTAGTGTCTCAACAGCAAAAACAAGACTAATGATTATTGTGAGCAAGAAGCCAAATATTTACTTGTCTTTCCGAAGTTTGAATGCAATCCTGGTTTCGCCAAGGCTGAAAGCTGGCCACTCGGCTGAACCAACATGTTCGTATATTGCATAGGAGTAGAATCCTGGGCAACCACGGAGCAGAATAAACCTACAAAAGGTCAATGTGATTTACATATTACATGTATCTGTGCTTGTGTGCAGGTGCATGGATGTTGAACAATGAAGAAGGTAACCTTTTCTCTATGTTTAGCGGAACAAACTTGCCCAGAAGAGAGGGATCCCATGGTCTTGAGAATGACACCTCTACTTGTTCCTGACTTTCCTGTATGACCTTAAAATTTGTTGCTTTGATCCTATATATATTGTGGTGAAACAGTTATATATTACTTGCATTTACAAAGGATGTAAAATATTTCACATAGACACAAAACGGGAACATACACTTCAAAGACTCCAGCCTTGCCAGTTCCATCTAGTGCATTCCACACAACATCCCAGTACCTATATATTCATTTCAAAATGACTGAGCTTCAGAAGTTGATTCATGAATCTGTATGATTTTTCTAGTTATTCTATTATTCACCTAATAGCATGATCTATATTCCAGAATAAATTTGCTTGTAAGTGTGCTTAACTGTTTCCATGGCCTTTAGACATTTGACATCTACTATTATTTTTATAGTTCCACCTCAAAATATTCAATTTGAAAGCTGTGCAAGAATCACATACGGAGCAAATATTACCCTCTGTTAGTCTCGTCGTTGAGAACTTCTAGCAAATTGTCAACACCATTATAACAAATTCCAGTAACAATTCCCTCTGGATTTGATAATGTGACTTGAAGTATGCCATTATCCAGCACCACCTGAAAAGGTCATAAACAAGTTTCCATGAGCTTTTCAATACCCCTTGGTTGTGACAAGAGTACACCACTCATGCACGATAAATTCTTAACAAAAAGTCAGAAAGGCAATTATATTCCTATTGAGGCATGCAACAGCAGTATGTCATTATTAAGAAATCCTCGTAAGAACATAGGAGAGAGAATGTATTTACATAACGATCTTGGATGAATAAACGAACCCCTATAGGCGACATGACTCCAATCCCTGCACAATATGACTTTACACTGTAAAAAAGGTCACCCTTCCTGAGCATTTCTCAAGGGTTATAATCATATAAAGAAGAAATTATTTGTTCAGACAATTCTTACCTGAAGAGAAGAGACTAAGCAAACTTGAAGAATATTAATATCAATCAGCCATACAAACTTACAAGGCAAAAACACACACAAAAATGTACATATTTATATATTCTAATCACCAGATACAGAAGAGTTTGCCTTCGCTTAACAAGAAAGAAAAGCACTCTTCATTACTTAAATTTATAACTTAAGCTTCGGTAATGTCCTTTCTTATTCGACTGCTGTTTGGTAGATTGGCTATAGCTTTCAAGAATTGCTAAGCTCCCAAGATGATGACCATTGTGCGAAATAGGGAGTCCTTTTATAGCTATTAAGAGTTGAGCTTTCAGGACAATGACGCAATGAAAACTGCCACTTTTTGCAACATCTTTCAAAAAAGCAGTTGAAGAAATAATTGGATTACATTACAAGAATAAGTTTCTGAAATCTGAGAAGATTTTGCTGATGACTTTTATTTATTTCTACTTTTTTATCATAAAATTTTTATCCTAAAACCTTTATAGAAATTAGTGAAAAACACAGTAGAACCTGAGGACAAGTAGAAGTCAGTGTATGACATGGAAGATCATCCTATTTATGTCATCCCAGTGTGGCAAATTGTTGATGATACATGCATACTATTAAATAAGAGTTAAAAAAAAAAAAATTGAAATTTTTATTGATGTATTCAATTTAATGGGTAATGATTGAATGTATTAGAGTATTTTTAAGTGAAATGACAATTCAGAAAAAAGAAGAATAAAAAAATTAACCTTAGTTTTAAGTCGTGGTATAAAAGAAAATATTTCTTAAAACTTTTAGTATTAAAGTAATTAACAAGGAAAGGAGAATTACAAAAGTAAAATAAAATAAAGAGCAGGCATGTAAAGCATGAAATGCAAAATGGGTATAAATATTGAAAAAAGAAAAATTTAAGCAGGCGATGTGAAGAATTATCGCAATTTATAAAAAGAACAATAAACGTAGAAGTGAAGTAGTTGAATAGGATAATACCTGTGGAGTCCCCACAGGCGCACCTGCAAAATTTCTTGATCGCGCTGTTGAGCTTACGACCGCGACCGCCCATATTTCTTCTTCTTGGTTTCACTTACACACAGAAAGAGAGGGACAGAGATTAGTGCGGATAGTTTGTTATGTTGTTTTCCTCCAGCAGAAGAGGTGCGGGTGCGTCATCATATCTCATCTTTCAATTTTTCTCTTCATTCCTCTTTTTGGGTTACAGTTGCTGGGTTTGATTTGGGGTTGGGGTTTGTCGTCATCAACACTGCATTCTTTGAAAATGAAAACTCAAACTCGAAACTACAACTGCCATTCGCACTTTTTTTTTTTTTTAACCCTCCAACAAACATAAATTCAACCAACAAATAAAAATTAAAATTCCAGAAAAGAAAAAATAAATAAATAATTGTTCGATCAATCATGATCTCAAGTTTCTCATCTCCGGTTCAGAGTTCAGACCCTTGCATCGTCCCCCCACCCCGCTCTCTGTCTCTCTGTATATATAATAATAATAATAATAATAATAATAATAATAATAATAGTAATAATAATAAAAATCTAATGATTTCAGAATCTAATTCAACTGAGTCTAGTACTAATTATTTCAGAATTGCAAATCCTACCAAAACGCATGCACAATTCTTCTCTCTTTTCTGTTTCCATGTTTCATTCTGTTGCATGGATCGTATCATTTCCATAACCAAATCACACTTCATGAAATCCAACCGTTTTACCATCGAGTAAAAACTGTACTATAGTTAAACGAACGCCAGACATGCAATTTCCCGCATATTATCTGGTCATTTATAGTATCCAACTACGTCGATCAATCGTCGACTCCATTTGAATAAAAGAGCGAGATCAACATTTGTATCTTGGAGAAACAATAAATTATTTATTCCTTCCCAGTTCACAAGGGAATTAATTTCAATATTGGTCTCTTTTTTTCCATATTCCACCATATTTACCTAAATAACCACATCAATTCTCATTCATACCAGGATTCATACGCATAATAACAGTAATCTCTTTCACTATGACATGTGGTGAAGCACAAAGAACGCAGAATTAGACTCTCGCATAAAAAACACAGTAACTAAAATGTAATCAGCAGCCTACACAGAGAGACCACATATGGACAATGCCGGATGCATTCTTCAGAATGTTAGTTGACTTGAGTGGGATCCGGTTTCCTCTGCAAGAAAAGTGAACCTAACAGAACAGCAATCCCAGTTATCGCAATAGTAAACAGCAGGCGCCTTGGTGAGAACTCCCGAGGAGGCCTTCTTGGAGCACCTGGAGCTCTTTCAGGCCTAACATTCCTTCAACAATTTCAAAACCATTCATCAACAACATGCCAATAAATTAAATAAAATGCACATCATACAAACCAACAAGCAAGGAATGTGCAGACTTGTGACGGGCAGTATAAGAAATGCAAGTGTACAAACCTTGAAATAAATTCTGCACATGAACCTAAGGATTTGTTTGGGATTCATGAAACTTTAGATCAGAATAAATAAGCAAGTTAATGTGGCATGCAAGATCTTCTGAAAACCTAATCTACTTAAATCTGGGTTCTTCCAAATGAAAAATTAACTGCATTAAATTTTCTTCCTCACTGGAGCATGAATATAAATAATTGGTAAAAATCTGATCAGCCTAACTGGACTACCATCAGGAATAGGAGTAACCAAACAAAATATGAGAATAGGTACTGAAGAAAACTAGTAAATAGAATCTTAAGAACTGCATAAACTTTTAACAGAAGAATATCCACTGACGTTCCCTCAAATCAATCCTGTCCGGAGTTTTCGATTTTTGCATAGCATATGCTTGTGTTAAAATAGCAGAGCATTTTGACACAGAGAGGAACCAAATACTGAACAACATATCCATGAAAATTGTGAGTAATTAGATGCATGTAATTTCTTGTTCAAGGAAATTAAAAATAGTACAAATTCCAATCTATCTTTTTTTTTTTTTTAAATTTATACACAAGCACATCAAAAGCCTGTTAGCGTTCGAACTCCCGACTTCCCATATTACGTGAGAGACTTACGTCATTGAACCGCAGGCCATTCGGTGGTCCATAAACATTCTTAAACAAATAATTTGCAAATTCCAACACTCCTTAGGTGATTATTGGTATGCATGAGTGGAATTAGGTAGGAATGGTTTAAAATGGAATAAACATGGGAAAAGAATGATATTAGTATAAGTCACCCTATGCTTGGTACGACAAAGGAATGAGGAAGGAAGGGAATCACCATGTTTTACTTAACTCTAATATCATAATTAGTATTTAGCAATGATATGTAGGAATGAAATGAAAGTATTTTAAATGATCAAATCATCCTTTCATACAAAAATTATTAAAATAAAATATTTTAATGATAAATTATTTATATCTCACAATTCTAATGCTTTTTATGCAATCTTTAAATTTTTATTCTGTAAAGTGCATGACAAATACAATGATTTATTTATATTTTGAAAAGTAAATTTAATTTTTTATGGGTAAAAATAAAAGGATGAGATACCTGGTTAATTTTCTTTGTATTGGAGTTTAAAGATTATAGGAGAAATTCTTGTAGATAAGAAGATACTATCAAGAAGATATATACGAAGATTTTTGTGATGGTTTAGAATTCTGTTATAAATATTAGAGGCTAATTTTGTCAAAGATAAACAATAAGTTCATTCCTAATAGATTGGGAATAACTAAATCTATGAGAGAAGGAATAACTAAACTCATGCTTTTAGGAATGGAAATTCCTATGGAAATGAGGATTCCCATTCTTAAATTATACCAATCATAGGTTTAAAAATAGAATAGAGAATGCTCATATCATTTTCACTTTATTCTTGCATGCCAATCATACCATTGGTATTAAAACAATTTTAAAAGCTCTCTTTTCTTTTAGATATTACACCATCTATTTCATTGAGTGTAAGATAACCAATTCTCAACTAAAGTTATAATAACAATCAGTACAGTTAGAATATCCTCCTACTTCTCATAGGAATTATGCTCATTTTATGTTCTTCACTAGTAGACAGTGATCGCATTTAAGTCTCAATAAGGAAGGATATATATCAAACTTTCTGACGGGAACGTAAGTTAAGAAGCTGATCAAATAAATAACTGGTATTCCACTTACCTTGAAGATTCTGCAATGTTATTAACCACACCAGTGCATCTGCTTTCATGGCCATGCCTCTCTCGGAGTCTAATATATTTATGGCATAGATGACATAACTCTGTCCGGTTCCCACATACCTCCTGGAATAACCAATGAAAAGCGCATTACATTAAACAAAAAATGTCTTAAATTATAAATTTATAATAATAAATTTCTACCTGATGCTCCAATAAATCAATTGCAGGCAGTGGAAACTCGCAATATTCACATGTCACAATCCTCTGCGGGCAATTTTCTCCTTTGTGAACATCTAAAATGTCACGATCCATTGTCTCACTACACAGAGAACAGGACACCTGCCAGGTAATTGGAGTCGCCAAACACAAAAATCAACTTGAAAGAACCAAAAGAACAAATAATTCATCCATATCTTACAACAGTTTGATATCCAACAAGAAGAAAATGTATTTCTATACCAAACAAAAATGGCAATAACTACACTAGATGACAGCAATAATTAAATTATGAAATGCAGCCTGAAGATTACAAGCTCATCACAAGAAAAAGTTTCTTTGGTCAGGAAGAATATTCTAGTGGTGCATATAAAGTATCCAGTTAAGACTTCTATTGTTCTTTATTTTCTGTTTGGAGTCTTAAGTTATCTGGGATTAGATTAATTAGTAATTTCCTGGTAAATTTGAATTAATTCTAACAGTGATCAAAATTGTATTTCTGTGAATCAGCCTCACCCTCACAGTAATTAATTTTATATTTGTGTGTATTTGCTACAAAGCTTAAGAGAGTGTTCATGTTATCTTTTCTCCTCCTCATTCTGACTTAAGTGAACTCTCTAGCATGCATCATCATGGAGATCTGAATCTAGCACAAGGATTATATGATTAGTTAGTCCCAAATCCACACTCTTTGCCATCCTTGAACATGAATGCTTCTCCATTCGCACATTTCATCTCAATTTGCCTATTCGTGATATTTTTACCATCAATTTTTGTTAATAATGATAGTTTAACTTATTATTGTTTGTACCATGACAAGACAGTGAACTAAAATGAGAGTACGAATTGATTGTTGAACTAAGCTTACTTTGTACCTATTTAAAGTTGTTTCTTCGCATTTTGATGACATAGTCAATGTGCACCCTAAACTTCAGGTTAAATTAACAAGGTAAACTGAAAATCCACGTTTTAGATGAAATTATTATTACTTTGTATCTTATGGTTGTTCAAAAATAGTGCACATACAGATGATCCATAGTGCAACTTCTTTATGCATGAAGAATTCAAGTACTTACGAAAATGAGAATGTTAAAATAAATCCCAGAACTAGTTCAACAATTTACCAGAAAAATGGGTTCTTCACAAAAAACCAGTACATAAGCACAATCACTTGAATTTACTGTTTAATAGTAGCAGATTCAAATCATAAAGGAAAAACTGGAAGGTTTTTGTGATATCTAATCTGACTAGGAAATTGAGTGATTTCTTCTTTGTTCTAACTTGCAAAGTACCCATAGCTACTATCAAACATGAAGGAAGAGTGGTCTGAATCAATCAATGAAGTTCATATTCTAAAAGCATTGTCAGAAAAAAATATGGAATGGAGTTTTTAAAACAGTAGAAATTGAAATCGAGTTTGTCATTTAGAAAGAAAAAAGAATTTGATTCTTAAGAACCCAATCGGCCCTTTTTCCCCATAATTACACAGACAAAGAAGGGAATCCCATTGAGTTTGATACATAAAGAAAATGAGACACCGACCTAGAACATCCATGGAAGATGGGACTTTCATGCAGAAATATACATAAAACAACAAATGATTGTATTATAAAACATATTTGTCCACTTTGGTAAGAGAAAAAGTACAAACCAGAATTTACCACCAAGTCCCACGAAGACTATATACACATCTCAGGGAAAGAAGGGAAAAAGGAAAGGAATGCACAAAAGCATAACATCCCTAGTAATATTCTTAACATTTCATCAACAATTCTAGGCAACAGCTGTCATGCCATTCTCAATTCTTGGCAAACACGGTCAATGGAGCTACACCACAGAATTTCTTGGCTAAAAGTTTCTCTTTATCACATAACTTTCATGATATGAAAGATGGGGTGAAAAAACTTCATTCCAGGGGAAAGAGAGAAAATCCAAGGTTGAAGTGTTAAAAAATTGAGATACACATCAATAAAAAAATTAGCTAACAAATAAGTACCAGGAAGAGGAGCTAGGGTTGAGGGTTCTGAACAGCTGAAAGAAGTGAGATTGAGAAGATGGTTTTGTTTTTTAAGGCAGACTTCAGTTAAGGGCTAGCCAATGTGAACGTGGATTTTAGCAGTTTCAAGTAAGGTAATGCTAATTCTTTATTTCAACACCAAATTCCTCACCTCATGTGACAAGCAAAAGACAACGAAGGCTTTCACTAAAGACGAGCCACTATTTATCCTGAAATCGGGATTGAAGGAAAGGTCAAGCAGAAGAAAGAGATTTAAACAACATAGCTGCTTGACTCATAGAAGCGGAAGGAGTTTACACAAAAGTTCTTCCAAAAGTTTCTGTTTCAATCAATAGAATGGGCTCTTGCTGTCTTCATAGATGCATACTCAGGAAGGCTGGACCCTTTCTTTTATCTTACGAGAACCAAACCCAAACCACCCACCCTCCTAAAACAAACAACCACCACCACCAAAAAAAGGTAAAAGCCAAACCATTTTAAATTCCTTGATACCCTCTCAAATGAGTTGTAGTACAGAAACTTTAAATGTAGAACAGAGGACAAATCTTTCATTCACTGAGATGTAAATACCTATGACTAGATAGTCCTCAAGACAAACAATAGGAAGAAGTGACATTTAGAAGTGTCGCTGACTCAATGTTTAAATTTCAGCATATGAAAGCTTGCATTGCCTTTTCCCACTTAGGCGCACAGCATGGCATTAGTAATAATGCCTCTGTGAAGGCTTGTGCACTCACAAAGCAAAGTGATTGTGCTTCCCATGCCTCAAGCTATGGCACATGCCTTTACCAACTATGAGGTGTAACACATGATCCTTGTTTTGGAAGACAATATCTACGTAAACTTAAAACACTTTTGAAATTAGATTAGGACGAGAATATGCTGAACTGAGCAAAAGTATTGTCAAAATCCCCATAAACAAGTAATGTCATGCATAATGAGACACACAAACCCATAATAACTCAACAACATCCAGGAAATCACAAAGTCCAGGTTTGGGTACAAGCCAGTGAAAATTTGTAATCAATTGGCCAGCGAGAATTTGTAATCAACTGATGCACGACAAAGAAGATATCAGCACTAAAAGGGATTAATAACATGGATAGATCTACCAAACTTTGTTTAGTTCCAGGGAGGGACTCATCCACACCAAAACACTAGCTCCAACTACAAAACAAAAGTACTTCCCCAAAAGAAAAATAAGGCATGCTTTAGAAGTCAATAGTTGATTCATGCAAAGAAACTTCATAGCATTTCAGCTGCTGAGGTAAATTTGATTACCGGAGCATGAGTGCTTAGAAAATGTTCCTCAGCAAATTTTTTGGGAATCATATCACCACATACTTTACACTTTTCCAGATTCCGGGAGCAATGAGCAAAATGCAAGTCAATATTGGAAGAAGGAATTGCTCTGTCACTGCAAACATAATTTAAACAATCCAGGTAAAGTTGTCCAAAGTCAAAATAAACAAAACTGAAAAAGATATCAGCCTAAACAATTGTTGTAAATTACCAGTAAGGTGAACAAGCCAGTTCATTGCCAAATTAACGATTTAGCCACATATCAGAATATTAAAAATGTTAAATAGTGAGAAACACATGAGAGACATTTTTTAAACTTAAAACCTTCACAGTTAAATTGCTATAACTCACTAATGATTGTAAGTATTCGAGACTTGCATAAATTCAAATGCTAAACCAGGAAAGCAAACTCAATAATGTGCAATTGGAACTTCTAGGATACTCCCAAAACTTTATTTTACCATGCCATTCCCATGCCCAATATGACATCAATTTATCAAAATAATCAAACAAGACTTTTTGAATTGACTGTCATACATGTAATAATAGTTTCACAATAAACAGACACATATTATGGCTTGGACAGATCCAAGGAAGATGGGGAGAGAGATAGAGAAGATAAAGAAGAGCATTAAATTTGGCTTGGACAAC
The DNA here is from genome assembly GCA_014898725.1 of Jacaranda copaia. Classification (NCBI taxonomy): domain Eukaryota; kingdom Viridiplantae; phylum Streptophyta; class Magnoliopsida; order Lamiales; family Bignoniaceae; genus Jacaranda; species Jacaranda copaia. The sequence goes on along the minus strand of JACGDI010005464.1, from coordinate 152,621 downwards.
ATTTTGATATAATTTTTAATTTTTCTGATATGTTTTAGAAGCCTTCATCCAATTAGAGTTTTCCAAATGTAAAAGTACGGAAGGTATTTGGCTGTCAGTTTAATGCTTTATTTTGATCAGTGGAGGAAGGGGCAGCAGAATGGAAGGGGGAAAGGGAGTTCACTTTACCTAAGGTTAGCATAGCATTCCCTTTTCTAAAATTTTTCTTCTTTG
>JACGDI010005464.1:133593-147752 GCA_014898725.1 Jacaranda copaia | reverse complement strand
TTTTTTTTTCACATTGTAAGTCTGGTGAGTTGAACTCTTTTTTTTTAATATGCATGTACTTTGTAATCTACATGTCGTTTTCTAATATTAATAAATTTTTATGTTTATGAACAGGTCAAATTTTAAAAGAAATTTGTAGCCTTGATTTTGTGGTAAGTTAAAAATTTTATATTCTACTAACTACATTAATTTTTTGCTTTTATCTATTTTCTTCACCTCTTTCGTGTTATAGATTCATTTAACTTGTGTTTCTTTTTTTTTTTAATAATTTTTTTAGTTCGATGTTTTGGTGGTTACATATGATTTATTTTTTTATGATTAGATTAAACATTGTCAATATTTAATTTATAACTAAAATTAAATAAAATAACTTTTAAATTAGAATTTATCGTCTATAAAATGTAAGGATTCAAAATTATTTTTTTATAAATAAAATTTATTAATAGATATTTTTCTTTTTCAAATTTAATAATTTAGTAATCTTGATTCAATGATTAATTGAGGAGCGAATCAAAATCTTTTTTCTTTTATTTGTATGTGAGTTTTATTTTAAAAGGTTTAGATAGTGCCTAACCAATGCAATATAAATTATTTTAATTTTTATTGTATATTATATTTATTAAAGTTCTAAAATTTTCCTCTTCATTTCTTCCAAAATACCAATATTTAGTTCTTGGCAAGTCAAAATTCTGAGTCTCCCGTGATAAATTTTATTTGCTTTGAATTTGTATTTATTACTACCAGCATAGCCATTCAACTTTGTAAAATCTATGATGAAACTACAACCTGTTGTTCTTATCGTGTGCTAATCTTTACAATTAGAATTTATTATATTGATTGGCCAAGGTGAAATTTTGGTATGAGTTTTAATTTTTTCTTGATCTTTTATATTTTTTAATTAATATTTTTCATTTAAGATTTGTAAAATTTATAAAAATTGTCCATTTCTAAATTATAATCAACATAAGATACAATAACTTTTTAAATTTAAAATTATTATCCAATGCAACAATAATTACTTTAATAAAAGTTTCATATTAATTTGATTAGTATATTATTTTACTGTCCAACTTTAATGAAAACAAAATTATTCTCATATTGAGTTTTTCATACATCAATTTTAATTTTTTTAGTCCATCTCATATAATTCTCTTTAAATACATCAATCTTAATTTTTCATTCAACCTGAAGTTCATGCAAATTCAAATTTAAAATCCAATCTTTATAATGCTAATAATAATGAAATGGCTATAAACGAGGTAGGTGAATGAATTTAGTATGTGCTAATTATATGGTCAAAGAGGTTTTGGGAAAAGTTTGGATGTGAATATGTTGTATAGATAAATGTATACACGAATATATACAGATCTTCATACAGATATATATCTATATGGATATATATATATATATATATATGTACATGTATTTATGCGTCTGTATTTGTGTCTTTAAAATCTTGCTGTTAATCTGTGCCTTTAAAATTTTAAAATCTTGCCTTTAATCAGCTGTTATTGCCTTTAATATCTAAGAATAATTGATATACCATAATTTAGTTTGAAAAATTATATTTTTTAATCAGCCATTATTGCTTCTCTATATTTAGTTCAAAAAAAAAAAAAAATGCCCGTTATTGCCTTTAATTAGCTACTATTGTCTCTCTATATTTAGTTTCAAAAAATTTTATCTTAATTTCATATTCCCCAAATTATATTTTATACCATAAATTCATATTTTAATTAAGTTAAGTTCCTTAATCTAAGCTCATAATCCCTACAAGTAATGCATACTAAAAATAGCCTAACATACAATACACTAAAAATTGTATTTCATTACATTATTTTTTCTCAATTTTGGTTTCTTTTTTTGTTAATTTACCCATTTAGCCATATTGCAGTACTGCAATTGTCTTTAAAAATAATTTTGAGCAGAACATATGAAATAATCATTTCCATAAATAAATCCTTCAATCAAGCTATGTAACAATCAGACTGTTATTACCTGTTTTATCCTTTTCATTCTATATCAACATATCAATAATTATTTGAATACTAATAAAAATATGTCGGGAAATTTGCAAATAAATTACTTAATCTCTTAAGATATAATTGAATAAATTAAATAATAACAAATGTTAAGATTTGAAAGTTAGTAATATCAAAATTATAAAATTTTTCTATAATAAATTAGTGAAATAATTGAAAATTTTAACTTTGTACTACAACAAAAGAAATAGTACTTATTTTGGAATAGAAGGTTATTTCTCTATAATTGTTAAATTTAATCAACATTTAAAATTAAATCTAATTATGGTTTCCAGAAAGAATTGTAATTATAAAATATAATTAGTTTTTTTACTTAAAATTTGTAAAATGATGTGAATAAGCTACTTTTATCCCTTTTTATATTCAATTTACTTCGCTTAATATATTCCTTTTAGAAAAGTAATCAATATATACTTAAATCATCTATATGTTTAATATTTGATATGTTTATTGCAATTCTATAAACATATTGCGTGAGAAAAGATTAATGAATATGAAAGAGATATTGAGGTATCTATACTTTTATAAGTAATCCATTAATTTTATAAAGTAATTTACACTTAGCAATTATTTTTTTTAATAGAAATGCAATAACATATGAGCTTTGAGGGTTGTAATATGGATAAAAGACATACAATGCAAGTTTTATACTTTTAGTTTTTACATAATATATATTGAATTATAGATAATAAAGATTCTATTTTATTATTCTAAATGTTGTTTACTTTTAATATATATATATTTTTTTAGGTAAAATATGAAGATTTGTAGGGAATAGAGCAACTTCAAGAATATTTGATTTGATTATTACAAGTCTCATTCATATGAAATATTGTTACATATTACGTATTTCGAATATTAAATTGTTTGCAATAAAACTTTTATTAACTTTTTCTAAGTTAGTGTTTTTTTAATATTTGTATGATTAATTATAAGAAAGGCAAATATTAATTATAATTAATATTAAATATAATAAAATTTTAAATTTTAAAATATTTCTCAGTGCAACGCATAGGTTAAAAACTAATTTTCATATATAATACATATGCAACTTTATATATTAATTTTTGTAGCTCCCCTATATAAATATATATATATATATATATAATTTTTGTTACTCTTTATTATATTGTTAATTTTATTCCTTTTACCTATATCAACATATATATATATATATATATATATCTACACATAATATTCTATCTACACTTATTTTAATGTTAGTATAAAAAGATTATATTAGTTTATCTTTTTGTAACTCTATATCTAATTTTGATAAATACTAGATAAGATATTTACATTAATTTTTTGTAACTCTTTATTTTAATATATATTTTTTGTACTCCTTGCTATATTATCTAATAATTTCTTCTAATATTTATTATTTACATTTCCATACTTGAGTTTTTGAATAATTATGGAGATACACACACATACATATATATATATATATATATAAGTCTACTATGTGTGTGCGAGACCAATCATATATGTAAGTTTATTTGTCAGTACAATTTAATTGACATGTCTTATATAAGCTAAAAAAATCCATATAATAACTTATAGTAAAAATAATTTGCTATTCAAAGATAAAACAACAATTGTCTTTTTTTTCTCCACTTGTACAAAATCATTCTTTTTGTGAGTTAGAATTTATTTTTTTTAAAAATACATGTATTTTATAATGTTTATATTATTTTTCTAATATTTTTAATTTTTATATTTATGAACTAGGATAATTTATAAAAAAAATTGATTCATGATTTAATTATTTTTTTATATGACAGTGATGTGGATAAGTTAATTTTATCTATTTTTCTCATATCCACATGTTTTCATATTCGATATCTTATCAACCTCTATTTTAATATTAATATAAAAGCTATATAATTTATTTTCACAACTACATGTTTAATTTAGTAAATACTTGATATATATATATATATATATAAAACTTTTTATAATAATTTTTGTAACTCTCTTTATCAATATATAATTTTTGTAACTCCTTATTATATTATCTAATAATTTTATTTTTTAATGTAATAGTGGATGAACACATAAACATGTACATATATTATCGTGCATATATGTAGGAGTATTTGTTAGTGCTACTACTTAATTAATTTGCCGTGCTCCTTATATTGTGCATATATAAACTTTAAATATATGAAGTATTATAGTAATATAAAATTTATTATAATTTAATTTTAAGTATTATATTATGTTATTATGTGAGTTATTTTTTATTTCATAATTTAACATAATGATTAAGTTAAATCATATATGAGAAAATATAATCTAACCATACATTTTATTATTTAAAAATATAATAAATGCTTCTCTTCTTCTTTTTTTTTTTTCCATCTCTATATGATTATTCTCTTATTATGTTAAAATTTATTTTTTTCTTAAAGTTACATGTATATATAATGCTCATCTATGTTTATAGTTTTTAATAACAAAGATAATTTATTAAAAAATTGAAATCCCAATTTGATTGTAAGTTATGCTATCAATGTTCACTTATAGTACTAATAACATAAAATTAGAAATGACTGTTTATTTTTATACCGAAACAATAAGTCTCATAATTATAAATATTTAAGACTTCTTTTGTCACTTAAGCTAGAAATGTTTCACTTCAAAGATCCTTCAAAATAAGGTTTGTAGCAACCAAGCATTATAGAGTAATAGCGCTATAAGAAAATCAGCGTTTAGTGGCGTTAAATAGGGCTATTTAAATAGTGATGTAATAGCAATTTTATATTTAATAGTATATTTTAAAAGTGTTATTTATAGAGTGTAGCTAAAGTATGAATATCATTAATTTACCTCTATTATGATATTAATAAAATATAAAAAAAAGGTACCAAATGCCATATTAAAATGTCACCAAAAATATATTAAATAACATGTCTAAGTGCCACTAAATATATTTTCAAATGACCTATTAATATGGCACTAGAAATGCATGCAGGAGCATGTTAAAACACCATTTAAATTTCTTGAAATGACAAGGTAATATACCACAAAAAGTATAATAAATCACATATTAAAATGTCACAAAGAAAATTTTAAATGGCATGCTAACTTGCCACGAAAACTGCATATAATGATGTTAAAATGTTGCAAAAGATTCCTTCAGGGCTTGTTCACTTGCAATGATATGATTAGATATGATTGATAAGTTTAAGATTTATTATCTGGAATATATATATATATTGATATAGTCTAGTAAATTGTTTGTTCGCATGGATTAAAAATAAGGATATCTTAATTATTATACAATTCTTTGTTTGGTTTCTTAGGACGATTTCATATGACAATTCATAAAATGTCAAAGTTAACCTTAAATATTTACTAAAATTTCTTGTTTACCCCTCAGCCAGCAATAAATTGGATAAAATCAATCCGAACGAAATTAAGGTCATTAATTTTTGTTAGAACCCATTTCTTATTCATAAACCCATCTTCTTCAATCGTCAGCATAAATCAAATTTTTGCATCCCGCAAAAGACGAAACCATTCCCTATAGCTTAGCGTCAAACTAGACAAACCCTTCACCTTAGCATGCAGCTTCTGTCTTTTGCCATTGTCCATAATTTCAAATGTGTTTTAATGCTTTTTAGAAAATGAGTTCCGTTTATTTCAAGAAATAGAAGGGGATCATCCGTCCGGCCTTTGCCATGACACAAAATTTTCAGAAATATTTTAAATTTCAAACGGAAATGAATAATTTGAATTTGAATTTGAATTTTCTATTTAGAAAATTATTCAAAAGATAAATTTGAAAATTTTGATGTATGGTGGAACCTAATACTCTTCATTCATGATGATCGAAATACGTATCTTAGTAGCTGAATTGACATGGAAAAAAGAAAACAACAAACAAAATTATGAAATCATTGTAAGCATTGTGGGCAAGAATGGGAGATGAAAATCTTTGATAATGTTTGTTTACAAATTATGTGTTTTGAAAGTAGAGTTGAGGAATATGAAATTTTGTATTGGAGAGAATATGATGTATGTTTGTTTATAGTTTGAGAATAATAAGAAAATTATTTTGGAAAATTTTGGTATGTTTGTTTATGTTTTGAGGAGAGATAAATTCCAGTGCAGCAGTCAAATCAATGCATTTTTGTTGTTTTGGGAGGACACAAATTCTACTGTAGCAATCAATTCAATGTCTTTTTTTTGAGTTTTGAGGGTGTAAATAGATTTTAATAGTATTTTTCGTTATGATATAGTAATAAAATATTGTGATATGTAAATGTATGTATATGTGATGGTAATAATTGTGATGTAAAGAATATGAGATTTTTGGTCATTTGTAAGTTAAATTGCAAGGATAATCTGATCATTTTAGAAATTATTTTGGAAGAAAAAAAATTCATATGTTTTATTACATTCTCCTAGAATAATTTTATTTTGAAAGAATGCAATCAAATATAGCCTTTACTTTTATTTAAATCATCTTCACCGCAGAGAGAAAGCGAGAATGGTGAGTTTTCTCTTTGTTGTAGAGAGAGAGAGAGAGAGAGAGAGAGAGGATGCAACTTTTTCTTATTGAAGAAATAAATAATTGATTAGGATTTTGATTGCATTTTTTAGTGGGTGTAATTTTATATTTTTCTAGATGTCTCAAATCCCTGATTTGTCAATCAAGCCATTAAAATGTGATACATAATAAAATATTGGGCTCCTTATTAATCATGAGCTTGAAAAATACCAACCAAATGTTCAATTACATAGGATTATGATTATATTCTATGTAATCCTTCTAAGCAAACAAGCCCTTGGATCACATACTAACATACCATAAGAAATTAATAAACTAACATGTTAAATTAAATACCACAAAAGATTTTTTGAATGACAATATCTCATATATGAAACTCAAACATATCTCAATTACTCTATATAAGACTCGAATTTACAACTATCTATTTGCAAAGATATGAGTTTACCATCAAATTACAAATCAAATGTTCAATATATGTAGTAAAAAATATTAACTTATTTTTGTACTTCAAAAGTATTTTTTTCAATTATGTAATATATTCTCAGACTTATTATATTAAATAATACATTTGAAAAGGTGTGGGAGATTATGTTTAGAAATAGAAAATATCTAGAAAAAATATCATGCATAGGCAAAGAGAGAAAAAGAGGCAAAAACCTAAATTTTGATACTTCTTTAAAAATATAGTTAATTTGTAAATTTTGCTATTATTAATATACTTATACTTTATCTACTTTTGTAGTATTGATTTCATATCATGCCATAACTAAATTATGAGAGGTATTTTTTTTCAAGAAAAGATGGCAATACTAGTTAAATGCCTTTGACATATAGTTGTGTTAGTATTTTCAAGAAATTACATTTTATAACATTTGCTAATCAATTACCACTAAGTATTATATTATAATAGTATTTTATTTATTACTATCACTATATTACTTTAATGTGTCACTATATTATAAAATAACGTTAAATTAGTGCTACTAAATAATTTACAGCATCTTCTACAAATGACACTATAAATAAATATGAAAGACATATTTAGGAAAAAATTAGTGACACTACTTAAATGCCTTCCAAATGCTTTATGTTGGCATTTTCAACCAAATATCAGTATCTTTAATTGTTATTTATTAATCAAATGCTACTAAATATTGTATTATAGTGACTTTTTTCTACAATTATTACCATACCATATTACTTTTGTGTGTCATTATACTATAGAATAGTATTAAATTAGCACCACTAAATATCTTGTCTCATTTTTTCCAAATGACACTATAAATCAATATAAGCAACATTTTTTTGAAAAAAAAAATTGTGACACTAAATGTCTTCAAATTATATTTTTGTTGACATTTGTAATCAAATGACACTAGTTTATATGTCATTTAATAATCAAATGCCATTAAATATTTTATCATAGTGATATTTGTTTCGACTATCACTATATTATTTTTGTATGTCATTACGCCATAAATATCATTTTTTTTAATGCCAATAAATACTTGATGATATTTTTTCTTTTAATGACATAATAATTATATATTGATGGCATTTTTCTAAGAAAAATTAGTAGCACTAGTTAAATATCTTTGAAATACATATACGTCAGTATTTTAATCAAATATTATTATTTTTTTTGTCATTTAGTAATTAAATGCACCAAATATCAAATTATAGTGGTATTCTTTTACAATTATTAATATATTACTTTTTGTATTATTATATCATAAATATCACTAAATTAGTACCACTAAATATAGATTTTCTTGTAGCATCGACAAAGTTACGCCAAGTGATCAAGTAACACTAACAAAAACCTTTTTTATTAAAAAAAATCAAATCCTAAATTCTATGATTTTTGACATAATAATCCATTAACTTATTACATTAAATCTTTTTATTCATCAATATTTAATTTTAAAATTAGTTTTCTAAAAATTGTATTTATTTACTTATAGTAAATAGTGTTACGAAACTTAATTTATGAACTTTTAACTAATTTAATTTTTTTATTTAGTTTTACGGCTTAAAAATTTTCAATACCATAAAGTCGATGACTAGTTGGATATCAATACTATTATAGAACATAGCACAAATTTAAGTTTATCTCATCGTGCAATTTTAGCTAAATATTGATTTCTTAAAATTTTAAGTTTTTTAATTTAATTAAAAAATTCTTATTGGTTGTTTATTTACTTTTATATTTTATTTTAATACAACCAACATATTTATTATAACTAAAATATCATGTTGTATTTACAAAATGCAATACAAATTTTTATCTTCGAAGATAATTTCAAAAATATCTATAATTATATTTTTAACTCATTAAATAAGTTATAATTTAAAAAATATTTTATAAGCACCATATTAAGTACTCTTATTATAAAATTCTACTTTATAAATTTAATTTATCCAAGATTAACAGGATATATATTTCATTCTTTTAATATGTAAATTTTATTACTCTACAATTATTCTTTTTATATTTTATTTCTACATTATTAGTTCTACAATTCTATATTTTTTGTAAACCTTTTTCCTCAATTAGAATAATATAAGGATATTTCTTTCTTCTTCAGTTTTTAATTTAAATTTCATTTTGTAGAAAATTTTTAACATTCTTTTATAGCACATCTTTATATCGTTTTTGTTTTGTTTTCATGATATATCAATTAAATACCCTTCTAATATATTTACATATTTTATTAATATTGTTAATTTATTATTTCCTCTATATTTATTTAAAGTCAAAATTTTTATGGCCAATTCAGGATTATAATTTTTTATATTACTTAAAAACATCACCGTGCAGTATTTTTTGTTTTAATTTATTTATTTTTTAAATCATTTTTAATATTATTTTTAAATACTTTTGTATGTTCATATAAGAATTTATCTTTGATATTAAATTTTAATTTTACTCTTATTTTAATTGCAGCTCTCTTGATTTATTTAGATAAAAAAATTGTATATACTTCATTTTTGAGTGATATACCCAAAAAAATGTGATATTATGAATATTTAAAAATATTATAATTTTATTAATTTGTTGAAATTATTCCAATTGTCCTATAAACTGAATGAATAAATACTATATATTTTCTATAAAATATTCATTAAATTTATTAGCACTTGATTTTTCCATTTTTAATTATTTGCACATGAAACAAAAAATTTTCATTTTTTGTATAATATCATGTGCCTTAATAAGTTTATTTTGATTGGTCGAATATTTACTTATTTATAATACTTTTTATAAGAAAATTATTTTATTTCTCTTCCAATAGATAAATTATTTATGAAAAGATTATATATAAACAAGTAGAAATCAAAATTTTCATTGCTAAATAAGTATCTTTTAAAAAATTAATATATTTCATATTTAATAATTTATATTCACTTTGATAATATTAATTATCAAAAACTAAAAGGATATACAAAGTAATGAAATTATCTAATAAATATGAGTTTTAATAAATTTTAACTTATTTTTTCATTGAAAGGGTTAGATATTTTTCCTTTTTAATTTAATCATACATTTTTATCCAAAAAAGTTCAAAATTTATCCAAATAAAGTAGTTGATAGCTAAGTTATTTTAAAACAACCGCCAATTTTTCATATTGAATAATTTTTTTTATCCTTATATAGATATTACCATTTTATTTTTAGCTAAAGTAGTATAATTCTCAATTGTGTCTAATAAAAAAGTATTAAATAAATAAATAATTCAATCACTTCATCAAACAAATTATTTTTATTTCTTAATGAATAATTATTTTATAGACAACTTAGAATTTAAGTGTGTATATATATAACTTTTATATAGTGTATATTAAATATACTTTAAAAGTAAAGTTAAAATACTTAACAATCACAATTATCTCTTAATATGGTGGCTCACTTAAAAAATTTTATCAGCTTATCTATTGCTTATAAGAAAAATAGACAAATATCTATACTATTGTATAATATAGCACAATAGTATGAGGCCACAATTGTGCGATTTTAACCAAATTTTTAATTCTCAGAATTTTGAGTTTTTTAATTAAATTAAAAAAAATATAATTGGATGTTGGTTATCAAATTTGATATTATTTATTCCATTTAAAAAAATTATTCTTATTTATCTCTAACAAATATGATTGTATTTCATTTGAAAAGGAAAATCTTCATTAAATAAAATTTTGATATTATCTCTTTTATATTATCATTGATGAGATAATATTAGAAATGTTTAAATGGGTAAAAATTCTTTTACTTTGTGTGTTTGTATGTATATTTATATGGGTGAATTACAATTAGTACTCCTGAGGTTTGGCGTAATTATGAAAAAGTCTTCATTTTTTCAAAAATTATAAAAACACCCCTCCTATTGTCACCATCCAATAATTTAGTTCAATTGTTAAAATGTCGTTAGAGTTTTTCAAATTTTCATTAAAAATGGCCTATGAAATTTCAAAAATGCCCTTTAGTGATTCGGTTGATGAATTAATTGTGTAAAAGTACAAAAATACCTTGAAACCTTAATAAAATTACAAGAATGTCTAAATCTTGATAAAAAATATATTAAAAATATGTAAAATATTTATATACATACATGTACATATATAAAATAATGCTATATAGCACATATATTATATATATGATACATATCATATATACTGATATGGGATAGCCTAATAGGCACAGCTCAATAAGTTATCGACTCCAGAGAATGCTTCCAAGTTCACTTAGCATCTGAAGCCCAACTATGCTGCTAGACCTAGTTGGGCCAAGTCACTCGGCCACAACTATCAAGTTGAGCGAATAGTTCTTGACCATACTCGATGGGAGGCTTCAAGCCGCCTAGTTCATTCATCTATTCCTCTGGTCGACCAATCTTTATGGTCGATCACTCTTAACTAGAGAGCTCACTTCGGCGTCGAATCGTGTCCCTGCTACATTCAATATTCTAACAGTTAGCGTGCCTCCTCATTAATGGCGCATGCTGCCTCCAATATCGCCTCTGCCACCAACTATGTCAAAAGGCGCGCTTTCAAATTACTATTTATCTAGGAAAGTAGGAGATGATGCCACTTGGAATAATACATGATTGAGAAACAACCTACAACTTCTAGGCAAGGACAAGAGCCCTCTACACTTGGTATAAGCATCTTAGATATATCATCCACCTGAAAAAGGTTATAAATACCCTATTGTCAGTTACCTTCCAAGTATGTCATTTTTACTATACGTTCTTACTCTGCTGTTCAATTAGCTTATTTGATCAGTACTAACTTAAGCGTCAAAGTGCCTTAGCCGGGGGCACCTTAGCTAGTCTAATGTTTGTTAGTGGTTGCAAATCTCAGCCCAAGTATATATCACTATTGGATCATTCAACCTTTCTGGTCGAATTAGCCCAAACATAACCCAATCCAGTAAAATAACTTTCAGCGTCATCATTTTGGCGCTGTCTATGGGAAACTTGAGATTGCAACTAAAAAAATGATAAACACCAGAAGAGCAGCATTTGAGAGGGAAGAAAATAGAAGGACAACATCTCCTCCTTCCCTTCAACCTCAACAAAGATCACATGCCCTGGGCCCCAGTGCCCCACTAGAGTAAGTTGTTACCCTAACCATGCCTTATTTAATATAGCTTATAAGTGAATAAATCTCCATTTAGATCTCTGCTCAACTTTCTACGGCATTGAATAGGCAAACAATCATGCCCACCCTAGCTAATAGTGCAACTCTGCAATTGTCGCTACCAGAAGAGAGATCCCCTCGGGATAGTCGCGGTTGCCCAGAGTCTAAGCACCCACCAACCAAATGAAAAGCTAGCCCTAGGTGCCTCCATGGAGAAAAGAGGTGATCAAAGTTAAGAGAAGAGATTGCCGACTCTATAGACCATTATGTTTGATCTAATCGAGCCCTACAACACAATAGGGTTGAACATTCAAGATTGGACTAGCACAAGGAAATAGGCAAATCAACAGATCATGTGGCTTGGCCCATTCAAGCCCCACAGTGCGATAGGGCCGAGCGCATGAGGCCTCAACTCGACTACAACATGACCCAAGCTGATTGGGAGGAGTGGAAAGAGGTTTCTCACTAAGTATAGCAATCGAATAGATGCCTCAATGAGATCTTAAGGAGAAATATTGAAAGGATGCCCAACCCAGAAGGCCCTTAAAGGTCTCACCGAGAGAGAGGACTACCGTTTATTCAGGAGATTGTTGACAAGCACATTGTCGTTGATGCCAAGGTCCCGACCAAACTCCCGTGGTATGATAGTTCAACTGATCCTAATGAGCACTTGATTGCAGTTCGAGCATATGATGTTGATGCTGCAAAGCGCTAGTCGGTCCAAAACTCTGGTAGATTTGAATATTATTGGGCTTGAGATCTGCAATCAAAAACATACGTGAACTAGTCGAGGTGCCCCGGCTAAGGCACTCCGATGCTTAAGTTAGGTTTTCGGTGGAACGGAGAGTATAGAGCAAGTAAGTAGTAAATAGTATAATTGCATTACCTTCAGCGTGGTGGTGTTTGTAGAATTTATAGTTTGATGAGGATGTGATTTTACCCAAGTACCCTTATCAGGTGTACTTGGTTTTTTCCCATGACAGGGGGTTTGGAGTCATTTTCTGCCCAGACCTTAGGACTGTGCCATGTGGCGCAATCTCCTATTTTTCTGGATAGTCATATCAGTAGGAGCGTGCTCCTGCCAGAGTTGTTGGTAGGATTGTCAGAGTTGTTGGAAGCGGTTACATCCGTTGGCAGCAGTCACATCCGTTGCCACGTATAATCATTACTGAAAGGTTCAACTTGTCAAACTTGCAATCGGAGGTCGATTCATGTCGACTAGACTTGGATGAAAAGAGTTTGGAAGTGGCCCTCAGGTCGATACGGGTCGACCACGGGCCTTACCATATGGGGTTGATACTAGTTGACCAGGCTGACTTGCCTCTGGACTTCATGGGCTGTCTCTGCTGAATCTGGGCCTGCTGGGCCTACTGAATTATACCGTATCACGTTGGGGCCCCGTGGGTTGTCTCATTTGTAGTTGGGCCTTTTGGGCCTGCTGGGCTATCCCATATCATGTGTCCCCCCAACTCCCGATCTTGATCGAGCCCATCGACAAGAAGGAGCAGGGAGTTTATATTCAACTGTGCCAGGTAATAAATTTAACCCGGGTTTTTGAATTATCGACCAGGGTTCTGTGGCGGTTACTTTTTATTTAATGCGGCTGTCACTGCACGGGATACGAAGCGGCAGGAATGGGATACAAAATACGTAGGAATGGGATACGAAGCGGGCAAAAACAAGAAACGAAGCGTACTAAACAGGCTGTCATTATGGCAGTTGTACAGATTTTCGTGCACGTATGCTTATAAATAGGGGAAGCAACCTATTCATTCATACTTTCGCAATTCTGAGTATCAAATAGTTTCCAGCCATTGTTGAAGAACTCGCTCCATACTTCCTGCGTACTTTTTGCTTCCAAGTTAACACTGTAAGTGTTTGTAAAATCTGCGTTATTTTTCGCCATTATTTTGTAAAAACATGTCTGGTAATACCAACTTGGGTAGCAATAGTTC
>JACGDI010005464.1:118907-131767 GCA_014898725.1 Jacaranda copaia | reverse complement strand
TGGGGTCAGATGAACCATCATATCTCGGGAGATCGGTTGGAATTTTGGCATCCATCGCGATTCTTTCGTCAATGATTTTCTGTATGAATGGTGACCCCCTGTCCTGACGTGATCTCTGTGGAGTATCTGCATTCTGTGCTTTGTCCGTGTTCCTCCTCGAGATTTCATCCAGTCATCGGTTTAATTATTGCACCTGATGGAAAACCACTTCCCACTCATCCCTATCTGCCTGGGAGGCAAACCTGGTGCGCTCAGTCCTGTCGCACTGTGGGGCTCGACTGGGCCAATGCACCGCATCTGGGGATTCACATCTGTCTTCATGGTAATCGCGATTTGGGCGTTCGAACCTATCGCGCTGCGGGGCTCGATTAGGTTGAACGCACTCCTCTGAATCTGCCACCTTCTCGCGAAACTCTGAATGTCTTCTCCCTAGCAACGACGCCAAATGATGCTGCAAAGAGCTAGTCAGTCCAGAACACTGGTGGATTTGAATGTTGTTGGGCTTGAGATCTGCAACCAAGAACACACGTGGACTAGCTGAGGTGCCCCGACTAAGGCACTCCAACGCTCAAGTTAGGTTTTTGGTGGAACGGAGAGTATAGAGCCAGTAAGTAGTGAATAGTATAATTTCATTACCTTGAGCGTGGTGGTGTTTGTAGAATTTATAGTCTGATGAGGATGTGATTTTACCCAAGTACCCTTATCAGGTGTACTTGGTTTTTTCCCATGACAGGGGGTTTGGAGTCATTTTTTGCCCAGATCTCGGGGCTGTGCCAGGTGGCGCAATCTTTTATTTTTTTAGATAGTCATATCAGTAGGAGTGTGCTCCTGCCAGAGTTGTTAGCAGGGTTGTGAGAGTTGTTGGAAGCGGTTACATCCGTTGGCAGTAGTCACATCTGCTGCCACGTATAATCATTGCTGAAAGGTTCAACTTGTCCAACTTGCAATCGGAGGTTGATTCATGTCGACCAGACTTGGATGATAAGAGTTTGGAAGCAGCCCTCAGGTCGATACGGGTTGACCGCGGGGCTTACCATATGGGGTCGATACTAGTCGACCGGCTGACTTGCCTCTGGACTTCATGGGCTATCTCTTCTGAATCTAGGCCTGCTGGACCTACTAGATTATATTGTATCACGTTGGGGCCCTATGGACTGTCTCATTTGTAGTTGGGCCTGCTGGGCTATCCCATATCAGATGTAATTGCATAGACATAATAAATGCATCCACATGAAGATGTTGGTGACCACTTTTTGAGGTATAGGGCTTGATTGATTTGTCAAACTTGAACCTTCATTGATATACTCCTATGACCAATTTTGTGACAAGTTCCTGCACTAGTTTGCCAGTCGACGAAAGACGAAGCTCTCCACACCCATCTCTATATCGTTAAGCAAAACAAGGGAGAATCCCTTTATGACTTTTTTACTAAGTTCAACATGAAGGTGCTAAAGATCAATAACCCTAGGATCGAGTTCTTGATTGATCTACTGTTCTTGGGGGCTCCAACATAAAAAATGCGTCAATGCTTTGGTGCGCGAATGCCCACAATCAATGGAAGAGTTACTCGATTTGGTAGAGATATATAACCCAGGAAAAGATAAACATGCTAAAGTTTGGAAACCTTGAGATTGACAAAAAGAAGAATAAGGAGAAAGATGACCAGAAGCAGAGGAAGGGTCGTCATCTCCAATAAAATGCTTTCATGACTACACTTTGCTTAACATCCCGAGGAGAGAGGTTTTATTTGCAATCCAGCATGACAACCTCCTAAAGAAATCAAGGAAGCTGACAAAAACTAAAGCAATAAAAAAATTAAAGAAATATTACCACTTTTATAAACAAAGAGGCCATGACGCAGATAACTGCTTCAATCTCCAAGATAAAATTGAAAGGCTCATTAGGTAGGGCTATCTCAAGAAATACATGGCCAGCAATGCACAGACTGAAGGGGACAAAATCGATCAGACTTTTTGTAGAGAAAGGTCAGTTAGCTCAAGGAGGGAAGATAAAGGAAAGAAACCCACTCAGGATGACTGCCCACTCATTCGAGGAGTAATTGACATGATTACGGGGGTTCCCATTGGGGGGGACTCAAAGTTGTGAGGAGATAGACGCAGAAGAGGTTAGAGTCAATCGAAGCCTTCCCAATCGAAATAACATTTCATTTATCCACTAATGTAGAGCCTATCTCCTTCATTGATGATGACCTGGCCCACCTCAAAGGAAAGAACATCGATCATAAAACTGATTGTCCCATGGCAGTTTTTATTGAGATTGCTAACTTTGAAGTTAGAAAGGTTCTGGTCAATAATGGTAGCTTGGCCAACATTATTTTTCTCTCAACACTAAAAAGGATAAATCTAGGCTAGCTAAAATTTGAGCTCGTGCTGGTTAGGTTTAGGGGGTTGAAAATCATTCTAGAATGTTCTATTAACCTTTTTACATCATTTGGGGAGGCACCCCACAGAAGGATACTGATGATAAACTATCTGGCCATCGATGCCCTATTTACTTATAATGTTATAATTAGTTGATCAACTCTCAATAATTTCCATGCCATTGTGTCAACCTATCACATGAAAATCAAATTCCCGACCCCGACAGGCATAGGTGAAATACTATGTAACATTAAGTAAGCCTGGCGATGTTACATCATTTCGATCGAGTCAAGCGAGCAAAAGACTCGACCGCAATTGAAGACCTCAGGGGAAGCCCTTGTAGCAGAACTCGAGGAGGGCTAGGCCAAAAAGAAGAAAAAGTTGGAAGACACCTAAGTGGAGCCTCTTGGGGAGTTCAGAATGGTCGAGTTAGAGCTGGGAACCCCTACATGACCACTAGGAACGAAACAGATATGGACCCCCACTTAAAATGTCTCATGGTCAATTTCCTGCACAAAAATATCAATATCTTTGCTTGGAAGGCATCCAACATCCAAGGAATCGACCCCAATGTGATCGTTCGTTGCCTCAATGTTGATTCCTCATACAAGTCAGTTGAGCAGAAGACAAAAACCTTTAATGTTGAGAAAAGCCAGATTATTGAGGAGGGAGTCAGAAAACTCTTAAATGCAGGCTATATTGTAGAAATTTAATATCAATCTTGGCTTTGTAATGTTATACTCATCCCCAAAAATGAGGAATAATGGTGTATGTGTAATAATTTCACTGATTTGAATAAAACTTACCCTAAGGATCCTTACCCCTACCTTAAATAGATTTACTAGTAGATTCCACGGTTGGTTGTGAATTATTGAGTATGATGGATGGATTTTAAGGGTATCACTAGATATTCATGGCCCCGAAGATAGGGACAAAATCTCTTTTGTAGTCCCTAATAGAGTTTGCTACTTTTTGGTCATGTTCTTTGGACTAAAAAATGCTAGAGCAACCTACCAAAGACTGGTCAACTTTATGTTCAAGAATGAGATGGGCAAGTCTATGGAGGTTTATGTCAATGACATGATTGTCAAGACAGAAAATGCCAAGGACCATCTGCTCAACCATAACTACATCTTTGCCATATTGCGAGCATTTGGCATGAAGTTGAATTCTAAGAAGTATACGTTCGGCATTCGAGGAGATAAATTCTTGGGATATATGGTCAGCCAATAAGGTATTGAGGCCAATCCATGAAAAATTCAGGCCGTATTAGACATTACTCTACCTCGAATAGTTAGAGATATACAACAGCTAGTTGGGAGGATTATTGCCCTTGGAAGATTCATCCCCCGTTTAGCTAACAAGAGCCTCTCCTTCTTCAAGATTCTCATAAATACCAAGAAGTTAGGTTTTTAGTAGAACAAATAGTGTGATCAGGCTCTGGTCAAATTAAAATAGTAGTTGTCATCACCCCTCATGCTCGCCAAGCTGAAGCTCGGAGAGGTGCTACATATCTATTTAATTGTCTCGAAAGTGTCGATAGTTAGTCTTGGTTTCGACCAAGGACAAAAACCATTGATCAATTTACTATTATAGTAAGGCCCTCCAAGGACCGAAACATAATTACTTAGAGATCGAGAAGTTTGCCTTGGCGTTAGTCACCACAGCTTGGAAGCTGTGACCATATTTTCAGTCCCATGCAATGATAGTACTGACAAACCAACTATTGAAACAGGTACTCTCGAAGCTAGAAACATCAGTGAGGTTAAAATAATGGACCATTGAGTTGAGAGAATTTGATATCACCTTTCAACCTAGAACAACCATCAAAGCGCAGGTCATGGCCGACTTCATTGCCGAGCGGGTTAATCTCACCAAAAAAAGTAGCAAAACTCCTCTTGTTTGAACTATGCACATTGATGGATCATTGACTACATCGGGAAAAGGAGCAGGAGTGGCTCTCTATTTCTTGACAATAGAAGAATATGACTTTGTGATCAAATTTGACTATGTAGTCACTAATAATGAGGTTGAGTACGAAACCCTCCTCACTAGGATAGGATGGCACTCAATCAAGGAGTTGAGCACCTAGCTATGATCACTGACTCCTAATTGATAGCAAAATAAGTCAAAGAAAATTTTGAGGCCAAGGACTCGACAATGAGTTGGTACCTAGCAGAGGTCAGACAACTACAATAACTATTCAAAAAATTCACTCTTAGCTAGATACCGTGATCCGAGAACAAGCGGGTAGATGCCTTATCTAAATTTGCTAGCTCGACCAAAGGCACAAGAGAGAGGACAATAACTTTTTTGATCGCTAACAGACCATCAATCGGTCATCTCGAAGAGAATTTAGTGGAAAGCATAGAAGAGACAATTTCTTCATGGCAAGATCCAATAAACCTCTATTTGAGTTATAGTACGGTCCTTGAGGACAAAAATCAAGCATGTCGCCTTCGAGGACAAGTCGCCTAGTTTGCACTCGATGAGCATGGCCAGCAGTATAAGAGGTCGATCTCTGAAGCACCCCTAAGGTGCCTTGATCCTGACCAGGCTCATAAAGTCTTACAGGATATCCACACAGGCATGTGTGGGAACCATTCAAGGGAAAGATCCTTTGCTTATAAAATCATCAGGCATGGATACTTTTAGTCGACCTTACTGAAAGATACTATTGATTTTTCTTGAAAATGTCCATCATGCCAAGTCCACTTAAACCTCCCATATCAACCCACTATGCCAATGGTCAGTGTTCAAATCTCTTGGCCATTCGACCAGTGAAGGATCAATATTTTGGTTTTATTACCAAAGACGATAAGTCAGCAAAATTTCATAATTATGGCAGTCGAGTACTTCACCAAATGGGTCAAGGCCGAAGCAATCCTAAAAATGACGGATGCACTGAAAAAATATTATCTACCATTTTGGTCTACCTAAGATCCTCATTTAAACAATGAGATGTAGTTTCAGAGTAGAAATATCCAAAGTTGGTGCGTGGCCTTGGGAATCACCTGACATTTTACCTTAGTAGGCAACTCTTAATCGAACGACCAGATAAAAGTAATGAATAGAACTATCGTCGACCATCTAAAAAGTAGAATACAAGAGATAGGGTCGAGCTGGGTAGGCTACCTCCCTGGGGTGTTATGGGCGTACAACACTACCTTTGTACAACCATGGGTCACAACCCTTATAGTCTAGTATATGGTTATGAAACAGTCATCCTCACTAAACTCATACAGCACACAGCTCGAGTGATCTACTTCAACCCAATTAGAAACACTTCAGAAAGGAAACTTGACCTAGAGATAATTGATGAGGGGAGACAAGAAGCCTAAAACACCATGCAATGCTATAAATCAAAGGTGTTAGGCCGTGCCTTTTTAAGGTCGGAGATCTTGTTCTAAAAAAGGTGGAAGTATCTAAGAATGTTGATAAACATGTTCGAAAATGGGAGAGACCCTATACTGTAGTGAAGGTATCAAAGCACAATGCCTATTGACTTGCCAACATCGATGGGGAAGAGCTCCCTCACCCATGGAATGCCATCAACTTGATGAAATTCTATGTATAAAAATGCATTGTAATCATCTTTGTATTTTGTGATATAAATGATGTTTAGCAACATTACTATCATTCACTCATGCTATTACAACTGCTAACACTCCTATCTATCTCATATAACTCAAAGTTTTATGTCGACCTTATAGTCGACCCTAAAAGCAGTTTCAATCTGAAAAACTAAGGCTTCTAAGTTGAAGTTTAAGGTTGACCTCGCAATCGATCCAAAAGCAGCTCCAAGTTGCCATATCAAGGCTTGTAATCCAAAATTTCAGGTCAACCCCATAGTCGACCCAAAAGTAGCCCCAAATTGCCAAATCAAAGCTTCTAAGCTAAAATTTCAAGTCGATCCCATAGTCAACCAAAAGCAGCTTCTCACTATCAACTCAAGGCTTTCTAACCCAAACAATGTTGTCAAACTCTTCAGTTGATAAACAGCTTCATGCTGCCCAATCATGACTTCTTAGCCCTAACCTTGCTGTTGACCCTAAAGTTGACCAATGAATTAGCTCCTCGTTGCAAGATTAAGAAACCTCAAACTTGATCAGAGTAATGAAACTTGACTATAAAGTTGAGGAAAATTTTAAAACAAAACGTCAAAAGTATTTCAGTGAGATCATGAGTATCTCTACAGCAGTAACCTCAATCGACAATAAAGTTGTAGGTTTTCTTGTTGATTAACTTGGTTATCAACCACACATTTATGACAAAACAATTACATTCGACAAGTAAACTGTAAAATCGATTGGATACACATTGAGTAGAATAACAGTAGTATTTCATTAAGAAAAAATATTCATTATAATTGAAAGATAACCTTCATAAAATAAGAAGAAGAAGACCACAATAGTGCAACATGCCCATAGGGGATGACCACAATTTTGGATGATAGGAGTTTCAACTCTGGCTCGACCCAGCACCCTCCGCTCAACCTATCTGGGCACCCTCCTGAACATTTTGGTCGGGCTTAAGCATCATTGACACAAGGGGAAAAATTGCTTGCATTGGCTGTAAGGACCACATCACGACGCCCATAAAGTCAATTAAGTGCAACACGTACTGGGCGACATCGACTTGTCCATCCTTGATTTGGAAGGTAAAATCGTTAGCAAAAGTGAACTCCCTCACCAGATCAGTAAGCTTACTCTTGACCTCAGCTTGCTTCTATTGAGTGGTATTCATGGGCTCAACCGGAGCATTCATCGTAGTATCCCCTTTCGTACCTTCCTTAACCGCGGTCTCCTTGGACTTAGGGTAATGCTGTAGCTTCTCATCTAAAATTAGGCCTATTTTGTCCTTGTCCTAAGCCTAGAAGGCATAGCCCAAGTGTTCAAGTTGCTTGATCGTCTTCTTGAATGCAATGCGAGCATCATCGATCTAAAAAACTATGCTCACATCTTGAAAAGCCGAGTTTAGCATAAACTGCTCTACTACTTCCCTTTACATCAAAGAGCTACTGAGAGAACATTGCTCGGGCCTCCTTGAGCGCAGTAGTATGGCTGGCTGATTGACTAGAATAGTAGCTCACTTGCATGTCCAGCTAAGCTTTTTTAGCACCGAATCCATTCAGCTTTTCTCTTGCACAACCTTGACTAGTTGTTGGTCTTTCATGTTGAGTTGTTCTCGGAGGTCGACCACCTTATTGGTTAGTTGGTCGACTTAAACTTAGGAAGATTCAAGTTGAACCTTGAGAGTCTTAAGGTCCCCCCTTCTCTCTCTCTCTCTCGTAATTCTTCTCAATCAGCCAGAGCTAACTCTGACCTCTGATAAAAGTGATACATGAGCTGACTCACTTGAAACAGAGGTTATCATTAAACAACGTAATTGGCTAATGCTAATATTCGATGAGAAAATAATTGACCTCATACTTACCATGTTATAGTGGTATGTCAGAGCCTTGAGTGCATTAATCTGGCTTAGGTCCATAAATTTGCGTTGGTCGGAGGTAAAGAGCTCAACCATCATGCATTTGAGTGCATTAATGCTCGTAATCCTTGATGATATGATCGAGCTCGAATTTATAATCTCTATGGTCAGCTTAATCCTGAACTAAGGGGACAATAACCTGTGTATTTGAAATAAGACCTTGTTGTTGCGTCTGTCGAATAGGTCATAACCCGTTGTTGCCTTCTGTTTGCCTTTGTTGCTCGCCGTCTTCTTGGGCGCAGAGCCTCCTTACTTGGCTATTTGCCTTTTGCCCCAACCAGGGACTTTCACAAACCTTATCTGTTGGTCGAGTGGGTTGTGGCGCCTATTTGATCTATGGGATGGCTGAGGTGGCAGTCGAAGGTGCTGCCTCTATCGTCGAAGCTCTATCTCATTGAGCGATCGCTCGATGGTGGTCATCATTTCTTTGTGCCCTAGTTAATGCTTCTTGCCTACCACGAGTTATGATCTCTTCTCGATCCATCAACAAAAAACAATCCAAAAAGTAATTAAAATCAAGCAAAAAGATGTGAAAATATATAATTATTGCAATCAACAAGGATTTCTACCTAGTTGGTTGCCCGTGGGCAAGTTCAACTTAGCGGGCGACAAGCCAGCAAGCACCAAACATCTCACTTTGGTTAGAACTGAGGTATCAATTTGGCCAAACTTGACTAGGTCCTGAATGAAAGTATTGGGCCAGCTTGGTGTTTGGTTTCCCAGCATCTCAACGTACCCTTTCCATAACCCCTTTAGAATATTAAACTCACTTGGCCCTCGAATATACAAATAATGCCTTTTCTACTCTTAGCCATATGACGAGGATGAGGTGATTAATAATTTTCAATGCGAGCACGTCGTTAGGTAGTAATAGTTAGACTTTTTAGTGTTACACGACTTTCGAGATATGGAAAGGTGGATTAGGTTTGAAAAATTTATAAAGGAAGCCAGCTGGCCAAACAAATGCATGAGCACGGTGAACCTATATACAGTGGTAAAATAGTTGGGCAAGAGCTGCATTATGCAGACTTTCAGGCCCTCGAGGAGGTCGACTATGGCAGGTGCTAACGGGAACCTGCGTTATGCATCCTACCCTGCTGCCCAGGTACTAGAAGTTCAAACTCCTCAAGAATATGGTAAAGTTCTCTCATACGAACTAAGTCAGCATGAGTGATTTTGGAAACTACCTAACTATAATGGTCAGGTGTAAATAATTGACGATGCGATGCTGGCACTTCACTTGAGCCAGCCTCGCCCCTAAAAATAGCTCTATCATCACTCGAGCTGCTGGAGGTCGAGCTATCACTCGACGAGCTATTAGACGTGCTCTCATTGCCAAGCTCCCCATGGAATTATGCACCATGGGACCTAGTGTCCTCACTATCTGATGTGTTTGATATGCTTAAAACACAAATGAAGGAAAACAAAAACTAGGAGAAGAACTTATAGGTTTTCATTGGAAAGCTCTAAAATGCATAAAGGAATTAAAGGGCTTTGAATGCAAGAATCGACCAAATCGAATTCAGTAAAAGTGTAAAATAAATATTTTTACCATACCTATTTATAGGCATTTAGATACGAAAACCCAAACAGAAGTAATAATTGCACAGCCGTCTTTTGGTGCTTCGTATACCTTAACGTAACAAATGCATTAAATGCACCAAACCCTAGTCGAGTATTCAAAATCTTGGTCAAAAATTCAAAAACCTTGATTGATAGTTCGAAAACCCCGATCTAAGGTGCATAACTATCAATCTACTGTTTACTCCTTGCTTTTTCCCATCAACAAGCTTGACTAGGACTGCAAGTGAGGGGGGACTCATGATATGAGATAGCTCAACAGGCTCAGCCTAATAAATTATCGACTCTAGAGAATGCTTTCAAGCTCACTTAGCATTTGAAGCCCAACTGCGTTACCAGACCCAGTTAGGCCGAGTCACTCAACCACAACCACCAGGTCGATTAGATAGTTCTCAACCTCACCCGATGGGAGGCTTCAAGCCGCCTAGTTCATTCATCTATTCCTCTAGTTGACTAGTCTTTGTGGTTGACCTCTCTCGACCAGAGGGCTCACTTCAGTGTTGAATTGTGCCCCTGCCGCATTCAATGCTTTGATAATTAGTGTGCCTCCACATTAATGATATATGCCACCTCCAGTACCATCTCTGCCACCAACTTAGTCATGAGACGTGCCTTCAAAATACTATTCACCTAGAAAATTAGGAGATGATGCCACCTATAATAGCACAGGGTTGAGAAATGACCTACAATTCCCAGGTAAGGACAAGAGCCCTCTACATTTGATAGGAACATTTTAAACATATCATCCACCTAAAAAATGCTATAAATATCCCATTGTCAGCCACTCTCTAAGTATGCCATTTTTGTTATACGCTTTTACTCTGCTGTTCAATTATCTTACTCGATTAGTACTAACTTGAATGTTAGAGTGCTTTAGCTGGAGGCACCTCGACTAATCTAACATTTGCTAATGATTGTAGATCTCAGCCCAAATATATATCACTGTTGGATCATTTAATCTTCCTGATCGAATTAGCCTAAACACGATCCAATCCAATAAAATAACTTTTAGTCTCATCATATACATAACACACACATATACATATAACACCACCCCCCACATCGGCCAGATTTGGCAAGGCTAGATCTAAGCACGGTGGTTGCTAGTAGCAATAGCATCATTCGATTGCCTGTAGCTTGCTGCTGCTGCAACCTGGTCATGTGGCCAAGCGATAGCAAGTTGCCGCATGCTGCCCATGGCGGCAAGCGGTAGAAGAAGAAGGGGAACGTGGTAGAAGAAGAAGAAGGGGAATGGTGAGGAGGTTGATTTAAAAAAAAATTATTCTTTTAATTAACATATAATTTAATTAAAATAAATTTAAGTAAGTTTTATTAATTATTTTAGAGAAATTTATTAGTTGAATAAATATCTTTAATTATGATTATTATCTTAATAAATAATGTAATTAAATTTAAAAACATTCATTTTTAATTAATAATATAGGTTAAAAACACATATATCTTAATTTTTTTACTTATTTATTCTTAATTAATATAGTTTTTAATTTTTAATTTATTATTTTTATTAATTAATAAATATAACTAAATTTTATTAATTATTTTAGATATATTTATTAGTTGAATAAATGATAAATATCTTTACTTTAAATATGATTTCTATTTTAATAAATAATTTAATTAATATTATTTAATATGTAACTCAAGTAATAAATATTTTATTATTTAATATTACTTGAAAATTAGTTATATAAGTAAATTATTTTAAATATACGCACTATTTAAAATAATTCAAAAATTTTAGCTTGCTAATTTTTAATATATATTCTTTAAATATATACACATAGAGGGGCATTTAGGACTTTAGCCATCCAACTAATTTTCAGCATTTTTTTTTTCATTGTTTTTCTGTTGGGGCAATATGAACTTTTCTCATTTTCTGTCCACCGTGCAATTAAGTTCAAAGCCTCAAGGATGTTTTGTAATTTTTGAAAAAATGAGGACTTTTTCATAATTACACCAAACCTCAAGAGTACTAATTGTAATTCACCCTATTTATATCCCATTCAATAAAAGATTTGATATTATCTCTATTTCGTATTTTGATTAATGAGATAGTATCAAAGAAGTTTAAATGGGTTATCTTTCTTCTACTTCATATATATATATATATGTATATATATGAAGTGAAGGAGTCTGAACACAATTAAAAGAATAAAAATACATCATATTGTGGATATTTCTTGTCAAGGCTTTTTCACGAATATTTTTCAATAAAGTAAAAAAAATAACCTCTTGTTATTTAATATCTAATTTTGTTGCATTTGATTCTATAATTGTGTTTTAAAAAATATTAAATGATTGTTTCTGATTTTCTATTATGTTGTGTATACATGCAGGATAATATGTTTTTACTAACTGGTTTTTTATGCAGAACCATTCTATTTGGGAACTGTTTCCCACGGTCCCATTTTGTGCAAAAATATTCCAATAGTTGCTCCTGGTAACATTATGCTTCTTATTTCTTCTTATTATAATAGTTTTTTTTATATCTTTTTTTGTTTGAAAAAGTAAACAATGATAATGAGATGTATTTTTTGGGGTGGGGGGTGGTGATGGTGGTGGTGGTGTGTGGTTCTATTTGGCCCCTTTATAGTTGGATGTATTTCTTTTCTACGAGCTTAGGTACACGGACTTGGGGTTACCTGCATATTGTAGAGGAAGCCCTAATTTTAATTTTACGTTTCTCGATCTTATAATTTGGAGTTTGGTTAGTTGATCAGATAATTCGTTACTTGATTTTATGATATTAAATTTGCATAATTTAAAATGCGAAGTTCTTTTAAAACTTCACCTTTCTATCTAAAATAGTAATACTAAATCTAAAATGGTTAATTTAAATAAGACCTTTGTAAAGTTAAACAAAAAAGAACCTACGAATTAGGAGTTAATCATGAGAGCTTGATCGTTCTACCTGTTAATGTCCTTTGAGGATAGTTTTAGGAGGAGTACCCTAAATTGGAATTTGTTCTTGAAAGATGCTAAAGGTAGACTTTGCGAAGACAGAAGGGTACGTATTGTGAAGGGGCAACTCTGGCTAATCCATCTAATGGAAGTGTGTCTTCACTTTTTGTTGATTTGACTAGTAATATATGAGACACAAAGAGACGCCACTACAAGCTGTTGTGAATTTGGCATATTTTGGCCTTTTCAATGGCTCAAGGTCGTAAAATAACATCTATAAATTAAATTGACAATATTGTCAATAGATACTTTATAGTTATAATATTTTACAAATTAAATCCATAGAAGTCTTAACAAATTCTATGGTGACATACCATTTTTTACTTTTCGAAACGAGCAATGAGCAAAGTCTAAATTGATGAATCATCGTTAAGTAACAAGACAACTAAAGAAATTGTTTTTTTACAAAAACAAGAGGGGGGGGGG
>JACGDI010005464.1:49529-118887 GCA_014898725.1 Jacaranda copaia | reverse complement strand
CAATATGCTAATAATTAAAATTGAAAATATGTTTCTCTCCTCCTTGTAAGTAGCTTTTGGAAACCTACGGAGTTAATTACATATAATATTTTTTATACTTCATCAACAAAATGTAAGAATAACAATACTAAAAATATCATTGTAAACGATATCATATTTTAATTAGAAAATTTGCAACCACTTTATCTACATAAGACTGATATTTATTTTGAATCAAATAATAGGTAATCATATTTATTTAACTCTTGAAAAATTAATATTTTCATTTCAGTTTTTTTAATGAAATTGATCTTGAGAGCATACATGTAAGATTTATTTGGACAATCTCAAATATTATATTGTATTATAAAACATATATATATATATATATATCTACATACTTCTACTTCTGGCCTATATTATCTATTTATAAACCGGTGAATATATAATGAAATCAAAGGTAAAGCGCACGGGAATTAGATGGGTCAAATTTTAAGTCTCTCATCTGTCTATGGGTCAATTTCCCTTTAAAAATATACAAACTAAAGGGCAGATAGATTGATAAATTTTATTGCTATGAAAAAATATTTATATCTTTATAAGATGATGTTTTGGCGAACATTGTTTTTGACATTTATATATTTTGATTCCATGGAAATTTTTAATTTTGTACCATATATCTTATATATATCACGAATAAAAATTATTTTTATATAAAATAGTGTATATATATATATAATATCTTCAGTTATAATTAGTTTACTCCGTGCATAGCACAGAGCACAATCTAGTTTATATAAAATATCAAATCTTCAGTTCTTTATAAAGAGTTAGAAGTTTGAGAAATGAATTACTATAAATTAATTAATATGAAAGTCCTCAATTTATCAAAATCTTTAAAATTTAATTATTTTTATAATATTTTTTAGATATATAAAATATTTTTAAATAAAACTACACACACACACACACATAATATAACAAATAATTTAATTTAAAGAACTTATTTCAAGTAAAAAAAATATTACTTCCTATAACAATTATAAACCCTAAATTTTATTTTTTTTATTATTAATTTAAATTATTTTAGTTTTTAGTAATATAATAATGGAGTACTCATTTTCAATTATTTGAAATAAGTTCTTTTATATGGGACATATATATAGTTGGCGACATAGTGAAAATTTTTCAAAAGCTTGATACATAACCATTTCAATTGCAAATGATATGTACTTTTATATTTTGGATATATTTAGTTACACAATTTTATAATTATATTGTGCATATTTATTTTAATTTTTTTATAATAATTCACAAAAATATTTTTAATCCAACCCATTTAATTATTCATATAATTTTACGTACTTATAAAAAAAAACTTATGAGAAATTGATAATAAAATATTAAAAAATATGTTCTTTACTTATTATTTTATTCAAGTACATAATATATATTATTTGATAATTTCAAAAACACTAACGAGATAATAATATATGTTACTACATGTATAAATAAATATAAATAAATTTTACTTATTAGAGTTATATGTAATATTAAAAAATATTTTAATTTATAAAAATTGCTAGTTACAAACTACATATTGAATTAGTTATCAAATAATAATCCAATGTAAATAATTTTCATAGCTAAAGTACAAAGAAGTTATATATTTGCTCAAACAAAAAATACTTAACATTTAAAAATCTCAAATGTCATGAAAATTGTAACTATAACTTTCATATTATTAAGAAATCATACGAAAAAGCATTATATTTTAAAAAAATTGTTTACTTATTTTTCATATCAAAATATGTATATGTAAATATATATAATTTTAAAAGTGTATTTCATAAAGCATTCTGTTCTATTTTTTCTTAATTCTTTCATTTTTTTTTTTGGATTTTATTATTCTAAAAATTCTTGTGTAATTTATAATCTTAGAGTTAGCAATTTTTGATATTCTACAACTTATTTAAGTGTAAATTATCTTCAAATACAATGTCTATACTTAAAATATTCAAATTATTTTATTTTATTAGCAATAAATTTTCTTTCTTTAAATAGTAAAAGTAATTACAATTTATTTTTTAGTCACATGAAGTAAAATATATATTATCATCTAATTGATGCATTGCGCCGGGCATATACAAATATATATATATATATATATGTGGTGCTTATAAAATATCTTTTAAATTCTAAACTTACCTGATGAGATAAAAATATGATTATGAATATTTCGAAATTATCTCATGAGATAAAAAATCTATATTGCAATTTGGATAAGTGCAATATGATATTTTAATCATAATAAATAAGTTGATTGTATTAAAATAAGATTGAAAATAAATACACAACTAATTAAAATTTATTCAAAATTTTGAGAATTTGATATTTGACCAAAATTGTATGATTAAATTAATATAAAACTGGAGTGTATATAAAAGTATGGATATTTTGTTCTTTTTCTTTTTCTTTATTTATTTATTTATTTATTTTTTAACTGCATAAAACATATTAACCCATATTGCATACGATATCCAAACCCCTGAACTCCCCATCCGCAAATTAATCGGAAAAGCGAGAAACATACATCAGTAAGTTCCCCATACATCAATAAATCAGATACACAAAACAGCTAAAGTTCCCCATCAAAACTGAAAATCCACAAAAGATAAGCACAAAATCCGAAAATAATACCTACTAATTATTTAAACATTTACCAAAACTATTTGCCGACCCAAACATCCACGGCTGGAGCAGCAGCACATGTTTGAGGGTACACTCTCATGAGTTTTTTGATTTATATTTTATTAAGTATCAGGACTTGAGCTACTACATATATCGAGTTCTTTTAATTAACTTTCAATATGGAATAAGTGTCTAGCATTTGACATAAAAGTCTTTTACACAGCCGACGCGATTCTCTCACCCTTGTCTCGTAATTAATGTGGGATACCTCCACATTCATAATCTTTTGCCCTTTTAGTTTTCCTCTCAACACTTTCACAACACCTATGGATTCCAATCAAATTGGCATCAATTCATAAATTCAAATCATTGTTTAAACATGTAATTAATTAGTCTCAAATCTTAATTAATTTGATGCCAATTGTAGCAAAATCTTACCTACTTAAACGTTTAATAATAATTTCTCTTAATTGAAGACATAACATAACATTAATTAATTGTACACGCAATCGATCATCCACATAATATTTTCCTCCACTAGTCTTAAGCTTCATGATGCCTTGGGGAGAAAACTAGTTCTAAAAAAGAAGTGCGACGCTCAGGAACAGCTTTTTAACTATTATTTCCAATTTTGTCTTGTTCTGGCTACCCACGCGATAGTCATCAATTATCCATGAAACTTGATTGGTAGGCATGGGAAAGGCTAAAAAGGACATTTGATGTTAATGCTAACATGCTATATAAAGAGGGAATTACGTGGTGGAGTTGGCAATTGGCAATTGGCAATTGGGATAAGTAAGATTTATATATTAATGGAGGAGGTGAAGAATAAAATTGTAGCAATTAGGGGTTACAATTACATAGATGGGATTGGGAGGGCATGCACCAACTGGACTGAGTCTGATTTTGAAATTCAGACTGAAACAATTTCTTTGTCAGCAGCAATTAGAAGGAAAGGTTAATTTATTGTCAAAAATTTGTTCGTGTCAGTGGATTCAGGCCACCTCATCTTTCGCCGCCCCTATCAACCCCGCCCAACCATATCTTCATCTCAAAAACAGACTCGGTTGGAGCCCTCCCATCTATGTAACCCCTAACTGCTACAAATTTATTCTTCACCTCCTCCATTAATATATAAGAATCTTGCTTATCGCAATTGCCAACCGCACCACTCCTTGTATATAGCTCGGTAGCATTAACTTGTAGTGTCCTTTTTAGCCTCGCCCGTACCTGCAAATCAAGTTTCATGGATAACTACAGAAGGAAGTGATTAATTACTTAATGTATAATTAATTAGACAAGTAACCACACGCGCATCTCGACAAAAATTTTCTAAAAATTATCATGTGTGTTTCTAGAATAAGACAAAATTGAAAAAGATTAAAGAATTGTGTCTCGAAAGTCATGCATCTTTTTCTAGGAATGAGTCCGTTTAATGCTTTGAATAGTAGATGACAAAAGAATTATGTGCACGTACAAAAGACATTGATGTTATGTTGTATCTTAAATCAAAAGAAAAATTTATTCAACGTCTAATTAGATTGTAAAAAAACCAAAAAAAGAAGTAAGGTTTGTGCAAAGATTTTTACCGTTTGTCTTGCATTTTCTTTCAAAAATAATTTTCTTTTATTAATTGAGGTAAATGCCGTTCATGGGCATTATTTTTTGTGTTTCTATGTTCCTAATCAATGCGTCTTCCTAAAAATGTATACATTTAGGCTAACTCCAAAATTAAATCTTACAAATGTGATCGCGATTGATAACCAATACGAGTCCAAATTTTAATTTGAATTGTTTTCTTATGGTTGGATTGCTGATTTCATAGTAAGTAATGAATTGATTACTTTTATAGTGGGAAGGGTTTTAATTTGATTTTATCTCTAAAGAGATTAATTATCGTGATAAATAATCTTTTAAACAATAATTGTATATAAATAAATCCAAATATTACACAAGGACAGTTTGCTCCTATCTCTGGGTAAAGGTCATGTGAATATGCAACTATGTTTAACATGGTGGCATGCGTTCCTTGTTAAACATCACGTGAGTGAATGAGCAATTGAGGTTATGTAGAACTGGTCAACGTAATTAATTGATGTTCTCTTCCTAATTAATTACGCACTCAATATCTCCAACGCAAGAAATTAAAGATGCTAACAAATTTAGCATATAGAAACTGAAACTGGATCAAGACGTCCACGAGAAAAAAATAATTTTGTTGACCATAATTGGCATATGCTAAAACTAAAAAATAGTTGCTAAAAATTGTAGCGATCAAAATATTACTGGCGACTAAATATCACAAAAAATGGAATAATAAGCTACAAATCTTTTACTCACTTGTGTAAAAATTTATAATCATTGTAACATTAGCGCGGTTGCTATAATAACGCATACAACTACGCATCATTTTAATTGATAAACTTTGATTATTTAGCAATCAAGTTGTCAGTTGCAATAGTTTTTAAATGATTGCAATAATGACTTATTTAAAATGCTTTAATGACTACATTGCGACAATAGAACATTGTTGTTAAACAATATTTTTTTAGTAACAAAATAATTGATTGTTGATTGTGGTAATTTTAATATTATTGCAATGCTGATTGTGTTTTGCATGATTTAGTAACCAAATAGTTAGTTACTTGTCGGAAATATATATATATATATATATATATATGAATGAATGAAACCAAATAATTCTTGCAAAATTAATTTCAATTGGATTATGATATGTATGTATTGGCAACCAAAAAATGGCTGCAGAATTGGTTCAAAATTATTGCTAATAGGTACCTACCAGTGATCGAAAATAATTGCAAAAACAAATTCAGTTACTTGTTAATGTGCAAAGAAGATTGATGTGGCAAATAAGATCATAAGAGTAAATAAGTAAATAATAAATAAATTTTTTAAATAAATAAATAAGAATAAGGCCTATGAGCCTAACAATTTATGCTCACCAAGGTAAGCTCCCAACACAAGTGAGCTGAAACCTAACAAAGACTCAATTAATTAAATATCAACTTTCAAAGTCAAAAAAACATTTAAGTAATCATTCTCGAGCTTTGACTCTACTCAAATGTGTTCTAGGAGCAGAAGCCCAACAGTTCATTGATTTTTAGAAAGGATCTCAACTCCTTTTTTTAAATATCGTCTTGACACTATCTATGGAACTTACATATAAAATGTTGAGAATGCAGACGACATTTAGAGCTCGAATTTATAATTCTCCGTGGTGCTCCAAGACAGGAAACTGACCTAGCGCTCAACGCGCCATTGTTACCAAACGTTCTGGTTGGACCAACTAGCCCACTTTCTAGAAACCAAATGTCGCAGGTTGCCCAAACTGCTGACAACAACGACTCCTCTTGCTGAAACCCCATGGTCGAAAGAGGAAAGCTGATGAAGTTAAATTCACAGCATAAAAGAGAGCAATGGCATAAAAGCATACATAACGTGTTCGTTCATCCAACCATACCATGCTAGAATCGTATGCAACGTACGGCGTAGGTCAAGTGTAGGCTTCTGGGCGACCCGGTTTAGCGAAGGATGAGCTTATGATTGGGTTGCTCATCTGGGGAGAGTATACCATTGTAGGAGAGGGCAGGCTCTTAAATCAGTTGGATCCGAGGGCTTGCCTTTGCCTCACCATGCTGGGCCTCCTGGTGAGTTTGACTATGTTCTTTTCAATTCCATATTTTTAAACCTATCAGTTTATTCTTGGAAATTGCATTAAAATTGAAAGAAAATAACATATAAGCTCTTAAAAAGTTCCAAAATATTATATCTTACTGTAATTTATTTAGTGTAATGAATTAACTCGGACATCTAGTGGGATGCTTCCGGTTAATAAATGAAATAAATTTTTCATCAATTTAGTCGAACTAAAGGATATAGCGCTAGCTTAACTTAAGTTTCCTTTTTTTCTTTCTTTCTGAAAAAAGAAAAGATAATACAATGAGATTTCTTTAGTTTTATTATTTATTCAAGAATTTATAATTAAGTTCATAACATAGTTTTTGAAGCTTATAAGTTGTTTACAAAATTTTTTGTCAAATGATCTGATACATCTCAATGAATTCTTTACAATTTGCAGTAGTACTTCAACCAGACCACATCTTAGCCGCCTTAATTAGCAATAATAATAGCCGAATTAATCAAAGTGGGATATGGATAAAATAAAAAATAAATGAATATTTAATAAAAATAAAGTAGAAGAACCATATTTTAAATGAATTAAATGCAAACTTAAAAACAACTTTTTTGATCCTCGAGAGACGAGTAAGAAGGATTGACTGAGAAAGATCTCTTATTGTTCTTCTCTTGGTCTACAAAGATGATTAAAAATAAAAAGTGCACCATCAATTTATGTCGATACTCTAAAATTAATTTCAACTATTTTAAAAAGAAAAAAGTTTGATTCCAAATAAATATGATTTTTAGATATTTATAATTTTTTTAGAGAGTCAATATCAACATTATTACGGGAGCAAATAATTGTTTTAATTTATTGATTGCTCTAACAAATTAAAAGAACATTAAAACATGAAAACTTTAATGGCAGGATTTAGTGGGCTAACAGCATATGCGGGGTTCTTTGATATATGCAAGCCAAACAAGGGAGAAAGCGTGTTTGTGTCAGCTGCTTCTAGATCTGTGGGAAGTCTAGTTGGACACCACCCAAAGCTTTTTGGTTGCTATGGCCTTGTTTGGTTGCCAATTTCTAATTTGTTTTCCAACTCTCAAATATAAACAAATAAATCATACACATTTCTTAATCCCACTTCTAAAACACACCAAAAAGGCCCAAAATACTCTCTTAATTCATTTCCCACCCATTGTAGCCTTTTCATTTTTTGTCCTCCCCTACTCAATTTATACATACACATACATCAATAATATTAAAATATCCATTTCATCTTCGCAATTCAACAAAAAAATTATTGATATGACATTTTGTTCCCTTCCAAAACATAAATACACAAACAGTTTTTTTTCTAATTTATTTTTTAACTACAACTCAAAATACAAACAAACAACTATTGTATTCGTCAATTCTACTTTTCAAAAACTATTTTGCCAAAAAATTTTAGTAAAATGTCCCAATTCCTAACGAAACAAAGCCTATGTTGTTGTTGGCTGTGCTGGCACGCAAGAAAAGGTATACCAAATTAGTAAGTAGTAAAAAATTAACATGATTCTAATTGATCATGCGCCAATTAATTGTGCTACATGTAGCTAGCTAGGTTGATTTGCTTAAGAAGACGCTTGCTTTTGATGATGCATTCAATTACAAGAAAAAGACTAATCCCAAGTCAGCTCTAAAAGGGTTTTAGATGATATATAACCATATGTTATTTCGACCCACTTTGCACAATGTTGGATTCTACATTTGTTTTTCTTGTTACTTGAGGCAGGCATGCTTACGTAGGCACTTCCCTAACGGTATCGACATATATTTTGACAACGTGGGAGGTGAGATGCTGGAGGCGGCATTGGCCAACATGAACAAATTCGGCCGAGTGGCGGGCAACAGTAAGATGTCCGCTCTAGAGATGGTTGATGTGATTTACAAAAGGATCAACATCCAAGGATTTCCGGCTCCTGATCATTTCAATGTTTTGTTAATTATTTCATCTCAATCACTGCGCACGGGCAAAATGCAGGCACTTTATGACATCTCGATCGCATGGTGTGTGGAGAGTGTGCCATGTACTTTCGTGGAGATAATACAGGGAAAAAGATTGCGCAGGCTGCACATGAATGAGGGTTAATTATTTGATCAGTACTGTCAAAGTGAGAACTGCAAGCAAGAAGACATTGCTAACTCAAGTCTTGCTTTTTTAAAATAAATTTTACCAATGGTAAAGATGCCTGCATAATATTCATCGTTTGATTTATTTGTTACTGTTTCTTGATTTATCTATATGTTGACCTTTTTCTTTCAATTTATTAATTATTTAAAGAAATGATGTACTGAATAGGGTATCTAGTGCACATTTGATGGCAAACAAGGAAAAGAGACGAGAGTAACCAATGTTAACTAGATGGCCACCTCCACTGTGGATGTAAGCGTACCTGGGGAACATGAAGGAGTTTATTAATTAATTTAAAAACTCTAAGAACAGAGAGAATTTCAGAAAAGAAATTAAAGATAAGAAGGATATGACGAGAACAAGAAATTTCCATCCCATGCCGATCGATCGCAGACTGATAATAATTAACAATTAAGACAAGTGTTGTAGTGGTTGCTTTTAATTTCCAACGACCAAGGAAAGACAAATGAAAGGAGGAAAGAATCATAGGTTTTGACTTAAGTACTGTTGATTAGCTGACTTTCAAAGGAAGATGTTATATTAGATTAGCATTAATGTTTGGGGGTATAACAATGTAGATAACTTTTGAATCCTGTGCAATGCAGGATATATATATATATATATATATATATGTACGCCCAATTAAATCCTAATTAGAAACTGATTTTCATGTTTAAACTGAGTACATATATATATTGATTAGGAATAGTTACAACCATCTCTTATGAAGGTGGAGAGAGTAGCTCGGACGGAGCACTTGAAGGTGGCATACTATGGCTTTCTTGTTATTGTAAACACTCTAGTCGATAAACACATTTAAGATGTCCAAGCAGACTTGACCCATATCAACTTCTTTTATTTATCAAATATTTTTTCTGTTTATTATCATGCAATGGTAATTTGTAAGTATATTTTTTCATTTTTTGTAGATTTTATTAATTTATTTTATTTCAATCTAGAAAAATTAATTTTAAATGTATATATATATATATATATATATATGAAATTGTAAGCAAAATTCTTTTTTTTTTTTTTGGAAGTTTTAATGTACTTAAAAAGATTTGCAATTTCCACTATTATATATGAGATTGCTTGTCATTTTTTTAGTTATTCTTTGTTTAATTTTTGAAATTGATCATTATCTTTCATTTTTCAATGATAAAGTTTTGTTGGCCTTCATTACATACTATAGTCATGTCATTTTTCATTATTGTTCTATCACTAATTGTTTGTATTTTATATTTTGTTATCATTAAGTAATGTTTGTAGATTTTTTTTACAATGAGTGAGTCATACTCTTAATTTTGTTAAGCATTTTGTTTTTTATGAAGTGCATATTATGAGTAATATTGTTCTTTTACTTTCTTTAAGAGAATGTCATAGACATGCCAAAAGAATTTTTTATTTTCTAGATATCCAAGAGTTGTTAGCTATCTTTATATTTTTTGTGTTGACTCATCCTTTATCTTTTAAGATTGAACCTCTTTAAAATTCTAATATCTAATTTTCATTTTTACAAAATACTTCATGATTTTAGAAATCACTAAAAAAAATAAAATATTTGTAACAAAATAATAAGTGACACTATAAAAATTGTCATAATATACAACATGTATTAAGTGATAGTAACTTCTATTTTATCACTAATAATATTTTTTAAGTAACAACAATTTTTGTATTTTCACATTATGGCTCAATAGTGATAAAAATTAAAACATTAAGTAGTCACCATTGACAATTAATTAGCAACACACATATGATGATAAACTAGTGACAAAAAATTATCATTATAATATGTGACAAAATTTTTATTGTTACTTTAAGTGTGTCATTATTTGTTAATGATAACAATTTAAGCACTATGTTCATTAGTATTTAATTTTTAAAAATTGTTAACGTGGCAAAATAAAATCCTTTATCACTTAATATGTATAATTAGTGATAATTTTATATTATTATTTATTTTCTTATTGCATAGTGAGTTTATTTATTATTTATTATTCGTGCTTAATTAATACAAAATTTATATTAGTTCACACACTGAACTTTCTGAAATGAATTAGCCAAAATTACTTGTTCGGAATTGGCCACGTAGGCCCTGTCTGAACCTTTAGTTTTCTTTTAAATAAATGGAAGTTGGAACAGCTTTTGGGGAGGCGTAAGAAATTCTCAAAATTTCCTGTTATGATGCCACAAGTACAACCATTTTGATGCAAACCTAATTTATGCACCAATCAAAATATAAACAACAAACTGGGTAATAAAATTAAAATTGCCGAAAAAGAGTAATTTCTATTGACAATATTTTTTATCAAAAAAAAACCCTCCTTGTGGAGTTTACGTTGATATATTTATATACAAGAATTCTTCTTCCAATATTGGAGGTGGTTTTGGCCTTATTCAAAATACCTAGATCCACTAAATTAGTTATCACGTATAATATAAGGATTTCTAATTACCAATTCCTACAAATCTATCATGAGTGGGGATATGGTCTTATCTAAGTTGTGTATTAAGTGGAGGTGACTTTGATATTATAGTATCACCACATGGCATGTCGAGCTGTAAGTAGGATTGTGATTTTCTATACGACTTGTTGAAAGCCTTCTATTAGACTTAAAGCAACACTGATTTTTCTAAGGTGTTGTTCCTTTGTTACTTACCCAACTAGGTTATCCTTTTCATTCGTCGCTCGGATTGCATCCTTGTCTTTATCTTTTGTTGCATGATGTGATACTCCAACTGAGACATGTGAAGAAGCAAAGTGCCAAAGGTTAAGGAATATCTTGGGAGCTCTAGAACATTGTACTTATTTGTAGAAACTTGAAGGAGTTGTATAGAAAATTCGAGAGTATAGTTATGGAAAATTCTAGTTTAGGGAATGTTATAGAAATATAATCTAGACCATAAGATTAAATCAACCAAGAGAAGAACCAAGAAGAAACCGAAGAAACCAAAGAAACAAATTGAAGTTTAAATAGGAGAAATCATCTTAAGTTTTTCTCTCTAAACTCTCTCTTGCTCTACAACACTTAGCCAACTCACTTCACACACACAACATTTAAAAGATGAGGCTCACTTAGCTAGTACTCTAGGAGGCTAATGAGGACCTAAGTGTTGCATGGTAGCTTGTAGTGGACAAGTTCATGACAATGAGCTCTATTTGGTTTTAACCGCTTTCAACTCAATTTGGTCTTTATTGTTTTTAGCTCAACTTTTTTTTTTCTTTCTTTAAATTTAGTTTATACACTTTTTCAGTGTTGGGGCTAATTTGAGCTAATTTGCGATTGAGCAGAGTTTTTTGGTGGCTATGTTTTCCCTTGTAGATTATCTCTGTAATGCAACCTCCTTGAGAACGTTCCACTTTTTTCTTGACTAGACAACTCGAATGTGTGCACTTGTAATAAATCTAAGGATACTTGCTTCCCTTTACATGTTTCAGCCCATATTTTCTTCAATTATAACCAACATTAGCTGGGATCTCCACTGCTTCTTTGATCTTCATCCTCATGTATTTCATCAAACGGTGGAGAATGCTTTGCAACTCCAATAGAATTATAAGCTTGCTTCAGTAAGAAATTATTGCCCTTATTGTTCTCCTCATGTGATTTAGAGAGATTTGCATACTAAAACACATGATTATTGTTCTCCTCATGGACCGTTTTCTAACTCTCCTCATATTACTTATGCAATTTCCTTGGTTCCATTAAGGGTGGAGGGGGTATGGGGAGATAAATCCACTAAGTGTCTTTTTTACCTTCACCATAGGAAGCAGTAAAATAAAAACAGTCCATCACCCTATCGATTTGCTCCTTGTGTTATATCTCCACTTTCTTCCCTATGTAATTACGTATGAGAAACCTAGCACTCTGACAATTATTAGCGTTGATTTGATATGTACACTGGCTTAACATCAAAATAATATTTGAACTTAATGGACCTATTTCATGTTGAATGGCTATATGATATCAAGCATGGAGAAATTAGGAACATAAACTAAAAAAGTTATATTTTTTTATTTTCATAGCTCGAACTAAAAAGTTAGATTTAGTAAAGCACGTATGAAAAATTCGGTAACAACTACAATTAAGGTAGTGGCTTTAGGAGTTCATTACAATACTACAACATATTAGTCATGTAATGACTTCCTTGATCTATTATAAAATTTTTAATAAAATAAAAAGCCTCCAATTCAAAAAACAACTACAATATATCAGGGTTGTAACAAAGCATGTATTGTTTCATACTATTTTCATTTATCTTAATTGTAATATTCTCTTTGCATGCTCTTTCCAAACTTCCACCATAGTAGTTGCTTTGCAAAAATGGAAATGACATGTATATACACTTGACAAACAAAATAAGCTTGCACATATCTCTAGAAGAACCAAATAACTTGTTTCTCTAAGTCCTGAGCTCGTGAATTTGGATTAAATTAAGGACTAGCAAAGCACGCAGGAGCACTACTCTCTATCATGAATCTCAAATGAACAGTAATAGCAACATACACATGAAGATCCAAAAATCAAGTATATAACTAACAAATGGGAGAAAAATATAATTAACGTAGACAAATATATTAATCTTGTTCAAATGGCAACATATTTTTGTTGACACCACCCTAATTCTAATTAGCCCATGTTACATAAAGTCTTTAACATTGCAAAAAAAATGCCAGAACTAAAGTTGAAAACGATCATTCAATTTGGTAAACCTGATAGTAAACATATGGAAATAGGCACATGGAAACCAATTCCCCGTGTTCCCACTGCATATCTCCAAAAAATTGTTAGCTTAGACAACTAACAAACAACAAATTTGCACAATTAATGAATTATGCAAGAAATTCAATAGCATCCTTAGTTAAAAGTTTTAAGAATGAACAAAGACAACTAGAATTGGCAAGAAAACTATTTCAACTTCTCTCTCTTTTTTCTTAGGCCTACCTCCTATAAATATTATTGATTATGTGATTCATCATCCATGTGGTTATGTTTGGTAATCCAAATCATTTAAAAAGCAAAGATTACAAAAAGGTGCACATTTAAAAAGGGTTGGCTAAATTAGGATAGGGAAAAGAGGACGACCAACTCAACTTTTTGATCCAATAAAATTAGAAGTTTCAATTCCCTGTTCGATTACCATATAAAATTGAAACATTGTTAGTTTGAGGTTGGGAAAAATGCAATTTTGGCCATCTAACTATGTCATCTGCGAAAAGAGGGCATTAATAATTTTTGTTTTTCAATTTGGTCTACTATGGCAAGGATTTTAGCACATTCAATGCAATTTGCCATAATTTGAGGACAAATCACCTAAAATTGCAGAAAGTATGATTGAAAAAGTACATATGCTCCTTATGTAAGGAAAAATTTAGGGCTTTCATGACATGTGACATTATTTATCCGTATTAGACACTTATGTGTGCAGTCCTTGCCACATCACAGCTTCAATGGCATTAAATAGCCAATATCAACTAAAAAATGGCCACAACCCCAAAACGAAGCCACGACATCTAATTTTGGAGGGAAAATTGTGAGGGTTCTTTTTGCTTATTCTTAAAGCTTTTCTCTTCACCATAGTCTCCCAATTTGCTGTTGCCCCAAAAAAAGTTCAGCCCCCAAAATTTAAGTAAAATTTCAGAGTACTCTAAAATGTCATCATGTACCTCGTATTTTTCAACCTAATCAGTAGCACCTGTGGACTACTTTTATGGGGGCAAGGGCACGCCTGAGAACTTCATGGACAATGCTTAACCTAGAGAGGAGGTTTCATTCGTGTCCCAATCAAGTAGTGAGTAACATATTTCTACTATATTGGAACCTTAATTGGAAAAATGAAAAAATGTGCTAGAACCTCACTTGTTATTCATCCCTAAAACAACTGTGGACCCTGAATTAGTTCCCTTTATTTTTGCTGCATAGTCCCATAGTTTTGTAAATTGTGAATTAGGGTCCCCCTCAATCATTTCTAATGCCTTCCTCTTAGCCCTATAAGCTTGGTCCCAAGAGACTCCGATTCTAACATCCTCTATCATTTCAAGTCTAAGGCTTTCAGTTGATCTCTTAGGGTCAGTCTTTAACTTGTTCACAAACCTCTCAGCCAAGTAGCTAGATTTAACATTACCCATATCAACTATTAGCTTAGACTTGTGGTTAGGGTTATATGCTATAACCTGGAAAGTTCATTCATCCTTTAACATGCAGGTGTGAATCTTCCATTCACAACCCTCTTTATCACATTTTGCATATATTATGTTTTTATCATTTTTCTTATTTTTTAAATTCCTCATACTTTGAATAGCTTTAGCATATATTGCCTTACTAAATTGTCCTGTCCTTAAATTTTATCTCTAGTGCAAATCTAGGTGAAAAGAGCCTTCTAGAATTAAAGACAGGTGCAGAAAGTTTTGCTTGCTCTCTATCAGAAGCTAATTCATCTATTTCCACCTCACTATCCCAAGCTATGTCATCCTTAGATTCACTATCTTCATCACTATCCCCATTATCCTCCCTATTTCCACTTACTGTCTCATCTTCATTTCTACCTATTCAACATCTACATCAACATTTTCTTCAAAGAGAACATCATCTATACATTTATTGCCACTTTCATACTCACATTTATGCTCTATGTCCTCAGTCTCATCATCTAAGTCATCACACTCCTGCCCATCTAAATCTACATTGTCCTCATCTATGCCCGAATTTTCAAAAGAACTCCCAAATATTTCATCAATTTGAGTGTGTAAATGTGGAGAGATAGGCCAGCCACATGAGTATCATTCTTAGAGGATTCATTTTCAAAAGATTCATTTAGGGAATGTGGGTGAGATTCATTTTGAAAAGGTTCATTTAATTGGGCTTCTGTGACATGAGATTCATGTTGGGAAGGTATGTTTATATAAGCACCATGTTCATCCCCTTCATCATGATCACTATCCTTATCTGGACTTAAACAAGTAACTTCATTATCTATGTTATCATTTTCTATCATAAAAAAATCATTTGCATAAGCAACATTCATTGAATTAGAAGGTTGTTGGCTACTCACAGAGTTGGTTTCTACCATAACATATGTATGCAGACCTCTCTATTATTTGCTTTAACATGGTTCATGCAAAAGTTTTTAAATTCACTATCATTCCTCAATAATTTAAAACCATTGTTTAGTTTAACATAATATCATCTATATTTCTCCAACTCCAATCTATCACAAAATATATTAGGAATTTTCAAGGTCATTTCTTTTTCACAGATATAGTCATATTTCACAATGGATCCCCCGATATACTTGGCTTCAAGAACTAATACAAACTCACCTCCATACAAATTGCTATAGTACTCGACCTTGAGTTCAAGTTTTCAACATACATGCAAGGAAGGGGGAAAAAAAAGTCAATGCAATGTTGGACCACAAAATGGTAGAAAGCAATGTCAACTCAACTACTAGGACCATAGACATCCCCCAAAATGTGTCTTTTTAAAGAAATAGGGAGAAAATTCTTTTCTTTAAAATATTAGTCACATTTTACAAAAATAAAAATAAAAACAGCAAACCCAAACATTTTTCAACATTAAACTCATAATACATCTAAAGAAAACCCTAAACTGACCTTATGGAGGAAAGGGCAAACCCACATGTCGATGCACAAACTTAAAAACCATGTTCCAAAATAAAATCTTTCTTCTACCAGGCTACGATTTCATAGGTCACACTCTAGGATTTTTTTGTGGGTTCGAGAATATGAGAAGAGTTGGGGATTTTCGAATGTGGGTACTTGGGATTTTTGAAGGGTGTAACATGTGTTTTCATTTTTTTAATTTTTGCTTTCTATTTCACATTTTTAGTTTTCAAATTTTAATACTTTTCTTTTCTGAATAATATAGAATTGATGGCGTGGCTTTTGTCTGCAACTAGGATGGTGACATGGGAATTAGTGTTCATGTGGCTAGTCTGTATGGATAAAAAGGACACATAAGCTACTGATGTGGATAAATAATTTCACGTGTCATGAAAGCCCCAAATTTTTCATCACATCGGGGCACATGCACTTTTCCAGCCACAATTTCTGCAATTTTAGGCGATTTGTCCCCAAATTGTAGCAAATCAAACTAAATGTGCTAAAATCTTTGCCGGAGTGGACCAAATCAAAAAATAAAAATTATTAATGTCTTCTTTTTGCAAAACGGTATAATTAAAGGACCAAAATTGCATTTTTTTTCATTTGAGGTTTTGCATGGTCACCACTTTAATATAAATTCACAACCAATTCACGTACTTCAATTCAAGTAACATTGTGAATAATAAAGAATGAAGATGCTTAAAAATGTCTCCATTGATAATTTTAATTTGATTTTTTCGAGGTCCAAATCTCAACATCAGAAAGAACAAAGTACAAAAATTAAAAGCAAAGTCCTTACCTTGTTTAGTTTCTTCCATCGAATGCTGGCAAAGAAACAAAATTGTTTCTTCACTATTTAACCTTTTGCAAATATTAATTATATATATGTAGGGGAAAATGCAATTTTAGTCCCTCATCTTTTGACACATGTTAGTTTGGTCCATAAAATATTTTAAATTTCAAAAACTATC
This sequence comes from Jacaranda copaia, assembly GCA_014898725.1. Classification (NCBI taxonomy): domain Eukaryota; kingdom Viridiplantae; phylum Streptophyta; class Magnoliopsida; order Lamiales; family Bignoniaceae; genus Jacaranda; species Jacaranda copaia. Next base: position 101,803 of record JACGDI010005464.1, on the reverse strand, counting down.
CTAAGGTTAGAAAATTTCAACACATTGAGTCCATTTTGTCACAATTTTGGTCCATTTCGCCGAAAAATTGCAAAAAAGTCATCGGAATATTACACGCTTAGGTTGTATGATGATTGAATTGGGGATTTGCTGACACCTATCTAATTGCTCCATATACCCTCGCCTAGTTGGCAAAAATTACCACATTAGTTGTTGTTATTGGAGACACACATCTATAGCACATGTCAAAAAAAAAAATGCCACCTTAGCCCTTCTTGGAGGCAAAAAATGACTTCCCTTCTACAAGATACAGCCCAGGGTGAAAAAAAAATCACATTTAGCCCTTACAGCTTGATAGTTTTTTACCTCAAATCCTCTACCAAGGTTTGTTCCCTTCAATGTCTTCTTTTTCATCTGTTTCAACCCAGTCATTAGCACCTCTAGAGTGTTATTGTGGATTGAGAACTCAGGTGAGGACGTCATGGACTGATCTAAACCCAAGCAGAAAGTTCCACATATTCTTCGGTCAAATTTGTCTTTTGGGATTTTTGTTTTAGTAAAAATTGTGGCATATTTTTTTTCGCCATTTTTCCTTCTAATTTATGTAGTTTTGTAGAGGAACTAGTGTAGCTTTTTTCAATAGGCAAACCCACCCACCGAATATTATTCTAAGTCTTCTAAGATGAATGAACACAATGAAGTTAGTGACATCCAGGTTAAAAAGAAGAAATAGGATTCTGTATTGGTGTCTAGGGCTTTCATGGATTTGTTTTGTGTTCTGTTTGATGGTGCAGTAGGTTACCTGGAGTTTGAAATAACTATTGGAGTGTTCTACTATATGGTGCTAGGTTTATGTAGGTTTGATCCAAAGTAATGCTTATAACTTTGAGCTTCTTGTATCATGTAATGCATTGCTATTAATTGGCAAGTTTATTAATTATACTTTCTAGTTTGTCAAGGAATGAGAAAATGCCTCAAACTTATTTACAAGTTTTGAAGTTATTTCAAGAATAATTGTGTGTAGAATAAAGAAGGCAAAACTAGAACAGAAATGAAATGAAAGGTAGCAAAAGCATCATTGAATTCATAAAAATTATCCTAATTAAAACTGTATGTAACAAAACAAGACTAAAAAAAATGAATGGATGTGCTCTTCAAGTTAGTTGCAAAACCTTGCCAAAAATTCATTCAAAAACTTCCCAAAAACTTCCTAAAACCTCAAGCTATCTTTTTTTCTTTCTGACTCACATCTTCTTACCTCGCAGTTGGTCTATTGCAAAGTTCAAGTTGCTCAAAGTTATATACTTTTTTCCCCTGTATTTGAAACTTGAGTGAGGGTGCATGTGGATGATTAACTCTTTTGAGTTTGAGACAACTACAATTGTTGGTACACGGAAGGTTTAGGAACTTGTGAGGAGATTACTACATTTTCCTGAAAAAAAAAATCATTATATAAATGAAATGAAATAAATTGATGACCAGAAACCCCATTATTGAGTTACATATTAACATAAATGAATAATATTGTTTACCTCAGCAGCCTGTGATGAAGCTGCAAGAGGTTGCCTCTTAGTTTTCCCACTCTTTGCCTGATCAAAAACCAATGTAATATAAATTCAAAACTTGTTAAGTCAAATCTTATAGAATAAAGAGTTTACACCTTCTATTTTCCTTTGCCTTATATTTCTGCATCTTTTTTCCTAACCTATTTGTAATAACAAATTTTCTTGTCTGCAAAATTAAAATTACAAAATAAGAAAAATCATACAAATAAAATTAAAATTAAAATCAATCAACTATAGATTCTATCTCTAATATAATCTTCTAATTTTTTCCTTCCAAATATAATCTTGAATTTAATGAGCTCTGTGAAAAATATTTTAAATACTGTGGATTTTCTTTAAATTTGATTTGAATAAAATAACGTCAACCTTAATCTTGAATCAAACGCCAAAAATATATAAGTTTTGGGAAGAATTCATTGAACGTCTTGGATCTCATTGTCAATTCAAGGGCTTTGCACTTTGATCTCAAATCTAACGTAAAAAATATATAAATTTTGTGAAGAATGCCTTGAACGTCATGAATATCCTTAAATAAAAATTACCCCAATTCAAAGACTTTGCACCTTGATCTTGAATCAATGCTAAAATATATGAACTCCATGAAGAACACCTTGAACATTATGGATCTCCTAGAATTTGTTTGAGAGAATTGCCAGATTCCTTCAAAGTTTCTCTCGACTGCTTGAATTTTTGTCCTGTGTCAAATGAGCTGGAATCACTCCTTTATATAAGTGCTTGAAGGAAACCTTCTAAATTAACTTGAACCCCTTCAAATGATATCTCTTTGATAAGATAATATCAAATATCAAGAGACAACATCATATATATTTGATTTGATAATATCAAATATTAAAATATAATATTAATATCAAATATTTTTGATTTGATTGGTCCACATATGCAAACACTCCATCTTTGACACGTGTTAATGTTTGATTTGAACTTAAATAAATACTAAATTATTAATTAAATTTAACTATTTATCTTTTGGAATATATCCCAAAATTTAAATACAAAATTTTAAATTAATATTTAATATATTATTTTACATGTGCCACTTCTCAATTGATAAAAAATTTAATATGTTTACGAATGCCCCCACTTCAAGGCTTAACGAAGGGGTGTAAATCGATTCCAAAAGAGATGAGACTTGAAGTATTTGAAAACATATTGTTTATATATTCACATGCACATGTGGGCCAAATAAAAGCCCATGACAAATTTCAATGAAAAGCCCATAGCAGCAAGATTTTTTTTTTTAAATTTCATAAATGAACCATAAGAGAATTAAAATGACAGGCATTAGATTTCAATTTTCCAAGCAAATATTGCAGTAGGAATTTGAGTTTCAATTTTATTGAAATTCTTTTCCGTTTTGCATGTGTTCCTTGAGTGGCCAACATCTTTTTTTTTTTTTTTTTTGGAAACACATTCAACAGAAACCAATTTTTGAAATTTGAATCAAAATTCTCACAATCAATTTTCTATTTCCAAATTTGAGCCCTTTATGATTTCAAATGAATTCCAAATCATGATGGCACATGACTTCATGATTTACGTAACAAGGAATCTTGGCAGCAAGCAATTTTAGGTGTTTTTTCTAGACAAATTTCATATATCAATAGGATTTCTCTTTTCTTCTACCATTTTCATTCTAATCATGACAAATAAATGGATTAAGATGAAATCCAATTCCTGATAAGATTGATAAGGTTGAGATATGAACAGTTTGAGTCCCATTCAAACACTTTTTTTCTGCAATATGTGCCTATAAATTGGATTGATCATAAGCACAAAGCACACAACAAATACATCATTCTGTAAATTACTAAAATTTACTCTATTAAACCACTGGGAATTTGTTTTTGATTGTTGGGTATTTGCTTTGTTAAATTGTTGCGTTTGATCAGTTCTAGGTTTTTCTTTATTCTTTCTCCCTTAGCTCACGCATTCTTCATGTTTGATAAAATGCCTCTATAAATATTCACCATTATTTTAGCATTGTTATCAACTTGATTCTTCATCAATTCACATGAGCATTAAACATGATCACTATTCTTCACATCAATCTTCTTCTTTTCTTTCTCAACAACTTTATTAATATTTTTCATGTCCTTGCAGATTGCACCATGGTTCACTTTAAAGATATTTCATCTACCGCCAGAGTGCAACACTTGATTATTCTTGATGAAGAGAATCAATATATGGAGAAAGGTACACTTTTAGCTACTTACAATCCCCTTATTGCAAGATACATAGCAAAGTGGCCATGGCTGACTAATTCATTTCATACCGAGGAGTGGTCTCAGGAGATAAAGACTTCCAAGGTGTGGGCTTTAAGAGCAACCCATCATCGTCCTCCAAATGAACAAATTCATCGTCAACAATTAGACAAATCAATTCTTTTACCAACATTAGTTCGCAACATTATTGAGGGAAAAGCCAAATGGGGAGAAACTCTTCAATTTGATGGCAAATTCCATTACATCAAAGGATACTGGGAGTGGACACTGAAGATATCCTTAGCTAATGCAAGTACAAATTGATTGCCTTACAAGTATATGATCCAGTGTATGCTTAATTATTTACATATGATCGAAATTATGAGATTATCAAAGCATTTTGCGAGGCATGGTGTCCATATACGAATACTCTTTTTACTTCCTTTGGAGCATTGCCCATATCGCTATGAAAATTGCACAACCTTGCAGGCCTCCCTATGATAGGAATTTTTTATGATAAAGTGACTCATTGTGCCAAGGAGCTTACTAGCGTTAACACGACAATAAGTAAATTTGTCCTCAATTCTTGCAAATACTTATTTCAAACTTATCATTTACTTCAAATGAGTGCCCATGGAGGTCAATTTTCTCAAGTTACTATGTAAAAATGGGTGAAGTATTTATCTTGGAAAGTCATAAAATACCATCAACCACCACCATGCAACAAGAGAAAGACAGCCTGTCCCAAATCAACTCATTATTCTCTTGGCAATTTTGGTGTTCATGGAGAATGGTCTACTCTAGATGAGGTATTATTTTTAAAACTTGGGATTCCTGAAAACTGGAGAGAAGAAACCTATTTGGTGGTGTATTTGGCTTTTTGGCTTTGTTCGGTTGTTCTTCCTACCAATGATGTTAATTCCATATGCCCTAGGACTTTCAACATAGCATGCATCATGGCCACCAGTAGGAAGGTTAGTTATGCTATTTCAGTTTTAGGTAGCATCTACAATAGTTTAAATAAAATTTTAGGTTTCCCAAGGCCGAGTTGTGTCCATTCTTCTTTACCTATCCATTTTGTTTATGCTTGGTTGGTGCACTACTTCAAGACACATTATCAAGTTTTGCAAAGAATATGTGGCCCAAAAATAGTGATTTATTCTGGCGAAGGATGCATAAAATATTATGATCCAAAGGAAACCCGTAGAAGAATGCACAAAGGGGATTTTGTTTCTTGGACTTGCAGCATGATTGCTAAAGATAAAGGACTTCCATATATTGATAATGGCAAGGCTAGAGAATTGGAGCAAAAATACTTCATTGCTATTCACTCAAATTATCTTCCTTTGCGGCAAGGCAACTACTTTATTATTGAACCTTATAGTCCTCATCGCTTCTGTCATCAATTTGGATATTATCAAAAAGTTCTTGAAATTCTTGCTTATAACATTTGCACAGCCAATTTAGATGAAATAATTCGCTATTAACACTTATGCACTTTACATAATTCTATGCCTACAGCATGGTTTTCTTATGTGCCCTCAAATACAAAAAAATTCTCTTCAAAGGCTTACAAAAAGTGGTGGACTAAAATTCATAGAGATTACTTTGATAAAAATATTGCACAATTGATCAACTTAAAGTCAATCAAAATTTTCCTTAAGAACAGGGATCATGATAAAGGGGATAGACCACTTGCTGAAAATATTCAAAATCCTCCCAACTTAGAAATATTGAGCCTCCAAATGAAAAGAGAAGAAATCCTTTTCCTTTAGAAACAAGCAGCAATAGTAATGCAAATCATCATTGGAAAGGCTTAAAAGGGATCCCAAATCCCTAAAGCTAAGTGATCCTTCGCCAACATAAAACTTTGCCAAAGATGTTACTTTTTTTTTAATTTTCTTCTTTTTCTTCTTTAAATAAGCCCCATTTTAGTCATTTTGCTCACTCAAATGATGTAATATTTCAGTTGGAAATGAAATTATTAATGTTGATAAAGATGAAACATCTCAAGTTAGTCGAGGATCAATCATAGGACTTAACTTATTAGCCATGAATGCGCTAATTGATGCAACAACACAAAATGAGGCATTCCATAGTATGAAAGCAAAATAATCATCTCCTTATCCTTCAATTTCAGTATTTCAAAGTGAAAAATTTGTATTTACTTATCAAAAAGAGTATCTTCAAATGTTGTGGAATGGCCTTCTCAAGAGAACAGCAAATACTCCACTTGATTCCATCTTACCTATCAAAGATAGTGTTCAATTTGTGCTTGAATCAATGAAGGGCTTCAACAAATTTGACATTTCCAATGTGGAAGAATTATTGCAAGTACTTTTTGATAAGGTCGCTGCTTATGATGAGGCAAAGTTAGCATCTTTTGAGAAAGCATCCAATGAAATTCTTGCACAACAACTAGATGAGGCCAAAAGTAGTCTCCATAATACTCAAACTAGAGAAAACAAATAAATGAACCAAATTCAATACATCCTAGAAGAGTTGAATTTGTCGGGAAAGAGCTTGAAAAATTGAAGAAATGCAAGAAGAACTTGACTTTATCATTGAAACGCCAACAACAACTTCTTCAAATTGCCCAAATTGAAATTTGTGAGATTGAAGATGAAATTGTTTCTATCAAAAGTACTCCTCCATTGGGTAATAAAGTGGTTGAGAATTTGCAAACTTCAATGGAACATTTGGAGATTGTTAAGGAAAAATTGAAGAACTTGAGTCCTTTTACTTGAAATTTATTCAGAACTTTTTTTTAAATAAACTATGCTACATTTATTTATATATTTTTTTGAGATTACATAATAGAAGATATTTTTCTTTTCTATCTTGCAATCTTTTATTTTTTTTATATTTTTATTAGCCCAAAAAAAACTAATAAAAACAAAGAAAACTACTACTGTTTTTTTTAACTCAAACAACTAAACTATATATATTTAACTAAAAAAAACTCAAACTAAATAAAACAACTAATTTTTTTTGAACTTAAAAAAAACTCTAACTTATTAAAAACAACTAAACAACTATTTTTTCTTTTTCTTTTTTCTTTTTGACTCAACAAACTAATTAATAAAAAACTAAATTTTTTTCAAAAAAACTCTAACTTAATAAAAACAACTAAATAACGTTTTTTTTACTCAACAAACAAATTAATAAAAACAACTAATTTTTTGTAACTTAAAAAAAACTCTAACTTAATTAAACAACTAAACAACTTTTTTTTTTTTAAACAAAGGAAAAATATAATTTACAATAAACTCATGGGTGAACTTAGAGAATATCTAAGCTGCCTATGCACCCAATAAATGGATCAAGTCATAACGTAGTTTAAAGAAAGCATCATTTTAGGGGGGTTACTGTCCACAGTTTATATTTATGCAGGCCAGGAGTATCCATTACTTAACCACCTTAGACTAGGTGGGGTATTTGATATTTTAACCACATAAAATACTTTTTGGTGGAGTAAGTTAGCAGTTTAACCACATGTACTATCTTCGATGGGTACCATTCACAGTTTATACTCATGTGGGTTAGGAATAATATGCAGTTTAGGCTCATGCATCAAGGAGCAATCTCCAACTTTATGCATAGTCGCGCTTCAAGAACTTTCCATTTATAGGGTCAAATATTAATCCATCTTCGGCAACCAACTTATATGCACCATTTGTATAGACTTTTTTGACAACATAAAGACCATTCGATTTTGATGTGAACTTATTCCCAGTTTGATAAGTCATGATGATAGGCCTTCTAACAACGAGCACCAAATCTCCAACTTGAAAACATCGTGGTCGCACCTTCTTGTTAAATGCCTTGGAGAGCCAAGCTTGATAACACTCAAATCTTTGTTGTGCTTCCAACCTTTACTCATCAAGGACCTCCAATTGCTCAAATGTAAGCACGCATTTTCTTCCTTAGTCAATCCTTTTTGTATGGCTATCCTTTCTGAAGAAATTTGCTGCTCAAAAGGTAAAACGGCTTCAATGCCATTAACTAACGAATATGAAGTTGTTTGTGTAGGTGTTCTATGAGTAGTTCGATATGCCCATAAAGTTTCTCCAATTATTTCATGCCAATCTTTCTTTGATTTTGAGATTACTTTCTTCAGCAAATTACACAATCTTATTGGATGCTTCGACAAGACCATTAGCAGCAACATAGTACATAGAAAACTTTCTCTGCTTAAAATTGAATTTCTGACAAAGTTTGTCTATCAGGCTATTGCAAAAAGGCTTTCCATTATCAATGATTACATATCGAGGAACCCGATAGCGATAGATAATGTTGATGCGGATAAAGTCAACAACATTTTCCTCCTTTACTTCTTTGAGAGGTATTACTTCAACCCACTTAGAGAAATAGTCTGTTGCAACCAATATATATAGGTGCCCAACAAAGGACTTTGTCATGAGCCCAACCACATCTAATCCCCAAGCATCAAATGGCCATGAAGCGACAGTTGGATGTAATGGTTCGGGTGGTTGCTTAATGAGATTTGCATGGAATTGGCAGGCTTGACATCTTTGTGCATAATCCATGCGACCTTTTACCATTGTTTTCCAATAGTAGTTCATTCTCTTTATTCAAAAATATAATTTTGGACCCAACTGGTGAGCATTGCAAACTCCAAAATGAGCTTTTTTCTTAGCTTGGGTAGCTTCATTTTCACTTAAACAATGTAAGAAGACCCCATCAAATGATCACCTATAAAGTACACCTTTGTAATAGATGAAGCAAGCCTCATGACATCAGATATCAATTTTTTGACGTTGGTAACTTTTCATACTTCAAATAGTCTATAACCAATTGGCGCCAATCTTCTTTCTCTATCTCAAATATTTGAACAATGTGGCTTCCATCTTCTTCACAATCCTAATTCTCAAAAATTAGCAGTATACCCTAACTTTTGCATATTGGAATTTGTACTTCATTTTTAGGTATGGTAAATAAAGAAGCTAATTTAGCTAATACATCAGCTTGCTTGTTTTTCTTTTTTGGCATATGTTCAATTTCTACATCCACAAGTCATTCAATGAGTCTTTTTGCATAATTAAAGTATGGGAGTAATTCAGGCTTCTTGACTTCATATGTTCCAAGCAACTAGTTGACTACCAACTTAGAATCTCCATAGACTTTAAGGCGCAACTATTTTATGTCAACCGCCATTTACAATCCAAGAATAAGAGCTTGATATTCAACAACATTGTCGGAATAATTTTCAGTTAAAGTGAAGGAATATGATAATAATTCATCATTTGATATGATGAATACTACTCTAGCACCAGCTCATTTTCTATGGCATACTCCATTAAAGTACATTTTCCAAGAAAGTGTAATTTCAACTACCAGGACATATTCATCGGGAAATCATCAAATAATTCCCACTCAGTAGGGATGGGATGATTAGCCAAGAAGTTAGCCAAAACTTGTCCTTTTACTGCTTTCTATGAAATATAGACAATCTCAAATTGTTGCAACCAAAGATACCACCTTGCAAGTCTATCAGATAGGCAGGCTTTGACATGACATTTTAATAGATTGGCTTTTGAGACAAGACAGATAGTATGACCCTAAAACTAATGTTTTAGCTTTTAAATTGCAAAAATTAGACCAAAACATATTTTCTCAATTGGCAAGTATTTCAACTTATTTGGCATCATCATTTTGCTCAAGTAGTACATGAAATTTTTCTTTCCCTCATCATTCTCCTGTGCCAATAAAGCTCCAACGGAACATTCTTGAGCAGCAATATATAGAATCAGTGGACACTTAGGTAATGGTGCAACCAACACAGGAGGTCGCATTACATAAGCCTTTATGCTCTTAAAAGTATTATTACAAGCTTCATCCCACTCAATGGAATGCCATTCTTCGTAAGACGACTAAATGGTTGACATCTACCAACTAACTTCAATATGAATCTCCATAAATAAGCTAACTTTCCTTGTAAACTCTTGAGTTCATGAATGTCTCAAAATTTAGGCATTTTTAGAATTGCATCAATTTTTGCCTGCTTGATTTCTATGCTTCAATGACGAACAATAAATCCTAGAAATTTTCCTAATTTAACACCAAATGCACACTTTAATGGGTTTATTTTGAGTTTATATTTTCTTAGGTGCTTAAAGGCTTGTCTCAAATCTTGGAGGTGATCTTTTTGCCTTTTAGACTTAACAACCACGTCATCAACATAATATTTAACATTCTTGCGAAGTATATCATCAAAGATCTTTTTACATAGCTCTTTGACATGTGGCGCCTGTATTTTTCAATCTAAACAGCATCACTTTATAGGAATATATTTCCTTGGGGTTACGAAATGTCGTCAACTCCTTTTCTTTTGGTGACATGCATATTTGATTATACCTAGATGATCCATCCATAAATGATAATGCTTTATGCGTTGTGGTAGCATTAATCATGAGTTCTGCAATGGGCAATGAAAAATCATCCTTAGGACATATACCATTCAAGTCCCTAAAGTCAACACAAACTCGAATCTGACCATTTTTCTTTCTTACTAAGACAATATTGGAGATCCATGTTGAGTACTTAACTTCTTGAATGAACCCAACCTCAATGAGCTTGTTCACTTCAGCTTCAATCAAAGGAACCAATTCAGGGTGAAATCGTTGTTGAGCTTGTTTGATTGGACGAGTTCCTTTCTTCATTGATAAACAATGGACCATCACCTTTGGATCTAACCCATGTAGCTCTTTATATGAACACATCTTTGAATTCATGTAATAACTTAACTTATATTTCTTCTTCTTCAACAGTCAATAAAGCACTAATGTAGATAATTCGATGGTCAAGGGCATCACCTAAATTAATCTCTTTCAATTCATCTACAATGGCCTTAACACCTTCTTCAAACTTAGAAAGAGTGGTTTCAGCATCTTCTTCTTCAATCAAAAATTCTTCACTCAAAGTAATATGGTATGCTAGCGCAATATCAGCTTCCACAGGCTTAATTTTCTTGAATTCCACACATGCTCTTGTTTATCCATCCCTTTTTCTTATATGGACCATCTGCATAAGGCTATCTATCTAACTTATGTAACCACTACTAACAAACTTGGAGATTTGCTTGAAAAGATGATCTATAGCATTTTGACGAGTTGACCAAGTATTACCAATAACAATATGATATGAAGTAGCCACACTTTCTCTATAATTTTTTTCTTCCATTTAAGTTTATGTGAAGATAATGGTTTGCAGTTTAACTTTCAAGGTTCTACGACATGATATGTTCAAAATAAAGCACCGCTTCTTACATGAAGGAATTGAGCTCCTAAGCTTTTTTGGCTCGCTAACCACTTCAAAATGCTTTGACATTTTGGATGAATTCAATCTCTAATTATGGGTTCTTTTATGCCGCCACTTCCCAAGTCTATTAAAGACTAAGATTCACGGGACTTTCTTTCCATTTTTGTCGAAAATATCATTTATTGACAAAAATTCCTCTTTAATTATATGATTACTTTTGAGGAACAAATCCAAGTCCTGTTCAAGAGTTTTGAACATTATGACCTTTTTCCTTCAAAATCTTTTGGATATTGGTAAGTCCACACATTTGCTTGTCAGAAGCCTCAAGGGGAAGTTTTCCCAAGATGGAATATTTTTGTAGATTATATCCAACTTTGACAAGAAGTTTATAAGCTTTTAGATCAAAGCAATTCTCATTTTGAAATTGTAGAGATTCTTTAAGTTTCTTTTCAGCTCCTTGAGTTAGGCGAAGAAATCCTTATATGGCTAAGGGAATGGATTCTTTGCATCAAGCTTAGTTAGAGAAAATATTAATTTTTTCGATGATTTAGATCCTACCAGAGGTAACTCACTCTTTACATGATCTTTACTATTGCATGCTGGAGTCAAGTCTTTATCCTTATTTCTTCCATTAAGGTCATTTTGCTATTTGGATTCCTCTTGTTCTTTGCCCTTAGTAGTTTTCATACTTTTGATGTAGTATCTGGCATCTGCTAACCGTTACTCAGCTTTAGTAAAAGGTTTGCTATCTCCAAGTACTTTCTTTACCACCCCTTATCAACAATACTTGAAATATTGATGCCAAGTAGAGAGAACTACACTATTTTCATGTAACCAATGTCAGCCCAAAAGTATATTGTATGACATCTTGGCATTTATGACATGAAAAAATGCCATTGACATCATACCGTCCATCAAAAACTTTATTCTTATTATTCTAAGAGCCCTTTGCCTCCCTTGATTGAACTCTTAGATCATCAGGCGACTGTTTGTCAATTTATCTATGGAGATTCCTAAATCCTTCAGAGCACGCAATGGCAAGATATTGACTACAAAGCATCTATCAATCAAATTTCTATTTATTTTCTGCTCATGAGCATAGCTAGTTACAAACTGTGGCCTATTATGGGGCTTAAGCCAAGCAATAAATCTTCATCAGTGAAAGTCATTGCCAACAAAATAAACATACTTCACTAGAGAAGATCTTTTCTTCATTTATCATGTAGCACACAATATCACTATCATGATCATCAAGTATATCTTTTTCAATTTTGATAGTAGCATAATTTGAGGCAGCATTATCCTCCTCAAGTGAGATTTTTCCTTTTTGAGCCAATTGCATCACTTTATCTTTGAATACGAAACAGTCATGGATTGGGTGATCGACTAATCGATGGTACTTGCAATACTTTAAGTCATCAATTTTCCCAACTTTTTCAAGTCACTTCAGTTCAGGTAATTCAATAAGTTTGTATTTAGCAAATCATTAAATATTCCATAGACATTAGCATCAAGTAATAGGTATATCTTAGCATGTATCTCTTTTAAAGTTAATTTTCTTTGTCCTCTTTCTTAGGAGACATCATTCTTTTCATCCTTTGTGCCTTTTGCCTTTGTATGAAACTTGATGTGTTGCATTCGCCACCATAGCTTCGTTACTTTGCGCCTTAGCAAGAAGTTTGTACCCTTTCTTAAATTCTTGCTTTTCTTTAAGCTTACGAGGCTCCTGAATTGGTGGCCCTTCTACTCCGCTAGCAAACATGCTTAACTCCATATCATAGACTTGAGTAGCCAACTCTTCAAATGTTTTGGGTTGAATTCCTTGCAAAATATATCAAAGACCACGATGTATCCCTTAAATACACAGCTCAATGACTGAAGCTTTAGACAGTTGATCTTTACAATTATGGATTAAGTTTCTCCAGTGATTGATGTAGTCAATGACTAGTTTTTCTTTCCATTGGTGAGAATTTATAAGTTCAATCATACTAATCATCCTTCGAGTACTGTAAAAGCAATTGAGAAATTCTTACTCTAATTGCCCCCAGTTGTCAATTGAACTCACTTCTAAGTCAGTATACCAATCAAAAGCATTGCCCTTCAGAGATCAAACAAATTGCTTAACTAAATGATCTCCATACATCCCAACATTATTATAAGTTTTGATGAAATAAGCCACATGCTATTTTAGACTGCCTTTGCCATCAAATTGCCGAAACTTTGGTGGTTGATAACTAATCGGTATCTTTAAGTTGTCAATTCTTTAAATGTATGGCTTGGAATAAGTCATAAATTACTTAGAGCTTTCTTCAAACTTATCTTTGATTGGTCAATAGGAATTAGTCCATCAATGGAAACTTGTAGTTCCTTTACCACAGCCTTTTCATTTTCAGCTGGCTACCTCTTTATGGATGTTTTGCCTTCATTTTGAGCCTCTATTTTTTTCTCCATCATGAGACTAGTCTTAGCATTATCCACCTTGTTCATCAACTTGGATATCTGAGAATCTTGCTCTTGGACATGCTTTGCCTGCCCTTCAAAAATCTTCATCAAATTAGCAATTTATTTTTCCAAAGTTGTAGCACTTATCATCATTATTGGCGCTATACTTGAGAAACTTGAGGTTGAGCGAGGAGTGGATGCTGTTGATTCTTCCTTTGAGTTTGTACCACCTTTATTAGTATTAATAGCATGTAGCAAAGCGTTTTCCACAACTTCAAGTGAAGGATTTACTTCCGAGGATGATTATGACTTTTTGGACATGTTCCTTGTAGTAACACCAACATTTCTTACTCTTGTATTTATGGAATTTGATGTAGTTATCTTCAATGTAACAGCCTTATTGGTGGCCATGATACTTCAATCTTTGACAAAGAAAAGAGATGAGAGGTAGAGATAGTTCCACTGGGTGTGCCAAAATTTGTAACATCAAATTTTCTTGTCTGCAAAATTAAAATTACAAAATAAGAAAAGTTATACAAATAAAATTAAAATTAAAATCAATCAACTATGGATTCTATCTCTAATATAATATTCTTATTCTTTCCTTCCAAATATGATCTTGAATTTAATGAGCTCCGCGAAAAATGCCTTAAACGTCATAGATCTCCTTTAAATTTGATTTGAATAAAATAATGTCAACTCAAGGATTTCACACCTTAATTTCGAATCAAACGCCAAAAATATATGAGTTTTGCAAAGAATGCTTTGAATGTCATCGACCTCTTTAAATAAAAATAACGCTAATTTGAGGGCTTCGCACCTTGATCTTGAATCAAACATAAAAAATATCTGAATTTTGTGAAGAACGTCATGGATCTTATTGAATAAAAATAACACCAATTCAAAGACTTTACACTTTGATCTCCAATCAAATGCCAAAAATATATGAACTCCGTGAAAAACACTTTGAACATTGTGGATCTCCTTGAATTTGCTTGAGAGAATTGCTAGATTTCTTCAAAGTTTCTCTCGTCTGCTCGAATTTTTGTCTTGTGTCAAATGAGATGAAATCACCTCTTTATATAGGTGCTTGAAAGAAAACTTCTAGATTGACTTAAACCCCTTTAAAGGTTATCTACTTGATAAGATAATATCAAATATCAAGAGATAATATCATATATATTTGATTTGATAATATCAAACATCAAAAGATAATATCAATATTAAATATTTTTGATTTGACTAGTTCATAGATGTAGACACTCCATCTTTGACACGTGTCAATGCTTGATTTGAACATAAATAAATACTAAATTATTAATTAAAATTAACTATTTATCTTTTGAAATATATCCCAAAATTTAAATAAAAAATTTTAAATTAATATTTAGTATATTATTTTACATGTATCACTTCTCAACTGGTCAAAAATTTAATATATTTACACTATCAACATAAAAAAAATCAACAATGTTACTAACATAAATGAAATGAAAGTTACAGACATAAATGAAATGAAATATACACATACCTCTAGTTTCTTCCTAGCAGCTACTGCAATTGATCTAAGTGCAAACTTTTCAATAATTTACCTTGTTTGTTAGTCTTCACTGGCATTTCTAACTTGAAAAGCAACAAGAAACCAAACTTAAACAAGCTCAAGGTGCCTTCTTCCTCGTTCTGTTGGATGAGCTTGGTCCTTCATCCTGGCTTCACCAAGCAACTTCAATGGATAAGTTTCGGTGTTGTGGCTCTCTTCCTTATGGTAGCCACACTTCATTGATGTTTGCCTCCTCTTCAATTTTATAGGTCAACCTTCTCTTGGCTTATCTCTTCCTCTTTTCTTAGTTTTGACAATAAGTTCATCACTATCCTTTCTTCTAGCTCTTGCAGGTTTTCTTTTTTTCTTCCCAAAATCTAGCAGTAGAGGTAGAATATAGAGTGTTGCTCCCCACAACTTTTGGCTATTGGTCCCCCATTATATCATTTTCATACACTCTTTTGTAACACTCCACAAAGTAACATTGATCCACAAAATCAAAAGGATCTTGTCTCATACTACAGATAGCACTACAAGCTTGCAAGCATGGAATTCCTGTCAATTCCCACTTCCTACAGCTGCAAATCCAATGCTCCAAATTAAAATAATATTAGCCCCTATATATGTGTGATTTGGTAATAGGCATCATCTAACTTTCTAGGGATACAGTCAACTATATTCTTCATGTGCTTATCAATCATTTCAGTGACTGAATGGCAAATTGCTCCTATTCAACTCTTGAAAGCCTTATCCCTATTCTTCTGCAATCTGGTCATGAGATATTCTCCAATCTATTCTAACATGGTGATGACAAGTTTTTCTCTAGAATACATGATGGAGCTATTGAAGGACTCACAAAAATTTTTCAAGAGCATGTCACATTTTGAAAGTATAGTGAAGTGAGACTTACTCTACTATGAGGGCGGCTTATCATTGAACTAGTCTACTGCAACTTGGTCAATGTTAGCCAGGTTCCTTATTACTTGCTTGAACTGACCCACAGTAGTGCAGTTAGTAGCTTTGCATACTACATCTTTGAACAGTAACCCCCTAAAACCAACATTGCTGAAATTCTTCCACATGTGTCTAACATAAAATCTATATTTTGAAATAGGAAACACTTCTTCAAAAGCCTAAATGAGGTCCTTCTGTTTATCAGACATGAAAGTGTAATCATGTGGATTCAATATGTTCAGATCTTACTTTAGAAGTGTAAGGAACCAAATCTATGTATCCCCTGCCTTTTTAGAAACAACAGCATGAGCTACTAGAAATGGTTTATTATTGGGATTAATACCAACCGTAGTAAGAAAACCTTATAAGGACCACTAAGATGGCATTTATCTACTCCTATTAATCTCCTACACCCTACTAGAAATCCTCTTTTTAAAGCCCCAAAGAAACAGTAGAAATGGCTAAATTTATTGAAACTAGAGCTATCATCCATTCCTAATATAACTATGGTTCCTAGATTAGTTATCCTAAGTTTTGTCACATAATCCCACAGTTTTGAGTACTACAATTCATAATCCCCTTCAATCATTTTAAGCCCTTTTCTTTTTGCTCTATAAGCTTGATGAACTAAAACTCCATATCTTACCTCCTCCATGATTTCCAGCCTAAAACCCTCAGTGGATCTCTTATGGTTGGTTTTTAATTTGTTTATAAATCTTTTAGCCGGATAGCTGGAGCTCACATTGCTAACCTCATATATTAGCCTACAACTATGTTCAGGGTTAAAAATTTGAACCTAAAATGTTGATTCATCTTTTACCTTATAGGCATGAATTTTTCATTAGCACCCTTCCTCTTCACACTTTGCATAAATTCATTCCTTATCATTTTTCTTTGGTTTTAAACTTCTCATGCTTTGAACAGCCTCAGCATGAATCGCTTTCCTAAATTCACTTTTGTCGTTAAACTGTATACCTAACTCAAACCTTGGTGCAAATAGTTTTCTTGCATTAAAGACAAGTGTAACAACTTGTTCACTCTCTCCATCATATACAATTTCATCTAAGTCTACCCCACTATCACAATTAATATCATCTTCTATTTCACTCTCAAAAGAACTGTCACTTTCATTGTGTTCACCACTACCCTGCTCACCTCCACTTACATCCCTACAATTCTCATTTCCAACCCACTACATATCAAGGTCAACATTTTCTTCAAACAGTAGGTCATCCCCTTCCTCACTACTACTAGCATTGTCAATGTTATATTTACTACCATCACTCAATTCATCAACATTGTCATCTCTCCCCTGCTAATCAGTTTGTTCTTAGGGCTATATTTGGTAAAAAGTCCCTAAAATCCCTATTGGAGCATCATTATCAGTAGTTATATTAACTGCAGGTTCAGTTTCTGCACTCTCATTTTCATTTTCTTCACTATTACGATCATTTTCTTCACTCTCACCATCATTTTCTTCTTCAACTTCAATCCTTAAGTTAATGCTACCGTCAACAGTTTCAACATTTTCATGTTCATCCACTATGTTTGATTTAGTAGCCTGAGTATCATTCCTAATTTCTTCAGGTTTATCATTATCTGTCTCTACCACAACACCATCAGTGTAAATGTCAACCTCTCTATCCATAGATTTCACATGATCTATACAGATTTTGTTGTATTCTTGGTCATTTCTCACAAGTTTAAAACCATTGTTCATTTTGGTGTAGTATTGCCTAGGTTCTTCCCCAATCAAACTAATGGTGAAGGCATAAAAGTTTTTTATGTTCATTTCTTTTACCAACACATAGTCAAACTTTGACACTCTACCCCCAACATACTTTTCCACATGAACAAGAACAAACTCCCTTCCATAGTAAATAGCAACCATGACTATACTTGTCTTTAGATCTTCACATCACATGCAAAAGAAAGGGGGAGAGAGAGAGAGACAGAGAGAGAGAGACAGAGAGAGAGAATGAATAAATTAATCAACTAAGCAAGGGCCCAAAGAATCAGACACAAGGAAATATAAAAAAAGGAACCATATTTACATGTATCCCCAAACCCATGCGTAATAACCCCAGGGAACATAGAACCCCATATGCAATAAATAAATATAAGAAATAGGGTTTTGGTGCATAAAAGGGACCACTTTGTTGGTCAAAAATAACTTTATACCCTAATAGGAACAATTAGAAGGAAAAAAATGTTTTCTACAGCATACAAGGGTCCATATTGAAAGAATCTCAACTATTAAACCATTAAACCAAAGATTTAGAACACAAAAGGCATTAAAAACCCCTTATCTACTAATCGTACAGAGGTAGGGAGTAGAAAAACATGTCTGTCCATGCGTTTGAACACCATCTTCAATGCCTGGCTTCAGAATCACAATTACTTCGTCCACAACCTCACTTGCTACCCTTACAAACCAAGCTCAGATTGACGATGTCTAGGTATATTTCAAAATGGAATTTTTGGGGTTTGGGGTTCTAGGGATCTCGACTTCTTGGGTTCCAAGATTGACTGTGTCATTTTTCTTTTCTTTTTTTTTTTACTTTTAAAAACATGATTTAGTTTGCGTGCATTAGATTGTGTGTGAAATTTTTGGGGTTTTTTTAATTTTTATATTTTCTTCCTTATTTTGCTGCCAAGAAGGGCTGAGATGGCGCTTTTTTTTTGGACATGTGTTGTTGATGTGTATCTCCAATACATAGCAGCAACTGGTGTGGCAATTTTTGCCAACTTGATGCAAGTATGTGGAGCAACCAGACAGGCGTCAGCAAATTCCCAATTCAATCATCATGTGACCTAAGCGTGCAACATTCCAGCGGCTTTTTGCAATTTTCCGGCGAAATGGTTCAAAATTGCGACAAAATGGACTCAATGTACTAAAATTTTTTAACCTTATGATATTTTTTAAAATTCAAAATATTTAATAGACCAAACTGATGTGTGTCAAAAAATGAGGGACTAAAATTGCATTATGGACTAGGGGGAATAGTGATAATATTTACATCATTACTCCTATTTTCTTGTTAATTATTAGTTTAAAAAAAAAAGCTGCACCTACACTTGCATCCAATTAATACTATTCAATTTACAGTAAAAGGCAAGCCTAATCTTTCATGCAAGCACACCACATAATAGTCCAGCATAGATCCTCTATGTACCTCCTAGAACAGTTCCATTAAGAATATTGGTTACCGGATACAAAATTGGGCCAGCATATCCATGTAAGAGGTCACAGTCTTTAGAGGAGAGGATTTATGCAAAACTCTGCAGAAGACAAAGTATCCTGTTCATTCTTAAAGACCATTTCGATCTCAAGAAATTCTCTAGCATCTCAGAGTTATACCCAAATCTTCACACTCTTCAGAGTTCGGACTAATCTTCATCCACATGAAACTTGTCTTATCCTTTAACACATATGAGGATTTTCTTTTCTCACGTCTCAACTCCAATCTCTCACAGATGCGAACCTAATTTACACATCAATCAAAATATAAATAATAAACTGGGAAATAAAACTGAAATTGCCCAAGAATAGTAAGTTCTTTGATAATATTTCTTGTGGGAAAAAATTCACCCTTTGTGGAGTTTACATTGAGATATTTATATACAAGAATCCCTCTTTCAATATTGGTGGCAGTTTTGACCTTATTCTAAACACCTAGGTCCACTAAACTCGCAACCACCTACAATCTAAGGATTTTTAATTACCAATTCAATGTCGGATAAACCAATTGAGTCTGGCTAAAAAATATATTGGTGCAACTGCAGGAGTACATACTGACGGCGCTAGCTGCAAAGACTGTTGTCTTTGTCACTCATCAAGTTGTATTTTTGCCCGCTGCTGACTTGATTTTGGTATTATCTTTATTGCTGCCAATTCCTTTTGTCATTTATAAATTGCAAGTAGACTTCTTGGAT
This sequence comes from Jacaranda copaia, assembly GCA_014898725.1. Lineage (NCBI taxonomy): Eukaryota > Viridiplantae > Streptophyta > Magnoliopsida > Lamiales > Bignoniaceae > Jacaranda > Jacaranda copaia. The sequence goes on along the minus strand of JACGDI010005464.1, from coordinate 81,884 downwards.
GTTGAATTTCGGACTTTTTTGGTCTATCCTACCGATAAATTTTGTCTAAAGTTGGTGAAAGTGGTAATAACAACTTCAAAAAATGGGGTCATGCATAATATAAGCGTCAAATCTCATTTGTTACTGTCAAAAAATGGGAACTTATCTGCTGATTACGGCATCTGTCAATTGGTATCTGTGCTCACTGTCTCTGCATTATTACAATCTTTCTCTGGGCTGACTGTCTCTGTATTATATTACAATCTTTTTTCTGGAGCTTTGGACCGGAATTTTGATAATTACGCCTCTCAAAGCATCTGATTGCGGTCCCCCTAGAACTTGGCTATCTCATCTACCTCAGCAGGGTTGTCTACTCTTCTTTCCTCCGCCCTCCTCCTAGATTTTCTGGTTGAGTGCTTCATTGACTTCAAAAAAAAAATTGTCCTCTGCATGCATAATTTTCTAATAGAAGATCTATGTGGCGCCAGGAAAATAGTGCATTTCCTGCAGCCCATATCCCCATTAAACGAAGAGATAAAATGACCCAATTGGTATTAAAGTTGATTGTTGCACAATTTATCATGAGCGGAGATATGGTCATGTCCAAATCCTGCATTAAGTAGAGGTGACTTTGATACTGTAGTATCACATTTGATGCCTAAATTAATGAGATTTGCGAATCAAGCAATAAGGCAAGAAATATCTTCGAATATCTTTAAACTATTAGTAGTAAATTATTTTGATAGGGAGAATATTTATGGGAAAGAAAATCTACGAATATGTCACATTAAGGTCAAACGAATCGATGAAATTATTCTACATACTCCTATTAGAGGATTAGGATCTCGGATCATATGGTGATTCTTGGTTGGATCGGGTTAGGTCAGGTCAATCCAAATAAAAAAATTGCAAACCTTTTCTCTAGACTAACATGTTTGCCTTCAATGAAGGTAGAAAGGTGTTTTCAAGTTTTCCCCCTCATCACTTTGTACATAATTTTATTTCTATCGGTGTTGTCTGTTTGATTATATTTTTTTTTATTTTTTTATTATGTCAAATAGCTAAAAATACATTTGTTTAATGGTTTTTTAGTTAAAATATTTTTTATTTTTATAAATACAATACCAAAAAACAAAACATTTTCTACGAAATTAATTTCGTAGTTGTAGCTACAAATTACACATGCTTTTTTGTAGTAAATGTAATTTTTTTAATTATAATCAACAAAAATTATGAATTATCAATCCATAGTATTATTCGCTCAAAGCATAATAGATTACCTTTTTAGAAAAATTAATATATTTATAAAAAAAATGATCATCAACTACAGTTTGATCGTAATAAAGATTAACTACAAGAGTATTAACTTTAAACTTGTATAGAAAAATTTCAAGCTATAAATTTTTAACGTCAACTATGAATTAATTAGCGTAGTTAATATCCTAATTTTTTATAGTAATAGTCATTATTTTAAAACTAAGCCATTGATTTTATCAAAAATTAAAACCCACGTCACAATTTGATATGATGCGCTACAAATATGAAAATAATTAATATTCACTAATTATTTAAGAGATAATTTTTCTTTTTACTCTCAAGTGGGGATGCGTTAACCCAGAATAAATTATATAATATTAATATATTAACCCAATATATATTTGACTAATGAAATGTATATATATATATATATATATATAGAAAAAAACTCTTTAAATGATAATCTTTATCCTAACATTATCTAATTAATGTGACAGAAAAAGTGATAAGACCAACAAAAAATCATTTTTACATTACAATATGAATTTCAATCCTATAGAGTCCATGTTTTTAAACGTCTAACCCAAACATATATTTAATTTTTCCCGTACTGAAATATTAGATAAAAATATTTCAACATCTAAAACTGCTGGAATATTAAAAAAAAAGAAAATCATGTGGAGCCCAAATATTGGCATATTCTGCACGAGTATTTATGAGCATGACAATCAAAAAAACAAAAAAGTAGGAAATATATATATATATATATATATAGGAAAGAAAAAAGAATAAAGAATTAATGGACACAATAAAATGAAGTGGTTATCCTCACAAAATCTCAAGATATATATTTCTTTTTTTCTGCACCACAAAATGAACTAAATTAAACTCAAAATAATCGCGAAAAAATGCTTAATATTCCTAACTCACCATCGCATGCATATGACCTCAAAAACGTCAGGTCCATGGAGAAGTCATCAGTTTCTGAGAACAGTAATATTGATACAAAAGAAGAGGTGATGTTGTCATGCTGGGGACGTCTGATGCGGATGTTTTCGTGGAAGGGCAGAAGCCCAAAAGTACATAATAATAATAATAATAATAATAGAAGATCAATGAAGAGTGGAAGGGCGGCTCGCAAAGCATATTCTGCAGGTGCTTTTAGATACAGTCCATTGAGTTATGCTCAAAACTTTGATGAAGGCCACAATGAATGGGATACCCAGGACGACCAAGACTCTTTCTCTCGTGCCTTTTCCTCGAGGTATGCTGCACCTTTTTCATCCACCTCCAGTCATATTGCTAATTATGAGCAGAAATAATAATATTGAAGAAGAAAATTACGAATATATATATATATATATACACACGCACACGCACACGCACTACGACCACGTATATATATAGTTCATTAAATGATTAAATTTTTACTTTTTCTCTTTAATTTGCCATTGCTTTTGTAGTGGGGGAGGTGGAGTGTAATAGATAGAGATGAACCAAAATGTCGTATACTATTCTAGCATGGTTGGATTAACGAACATGCTTTGTACACTTTTAATTTCTCCGATTAATCAAATCAAATAGGCCTCAGTACTTTTTTTATTTTTTTATTTTTTTTTATTTTTTTGGTTGGAAAAAAAGAAGAAGAGAAGTTCATTAAACTCAATAAATCAAAATAAAAATATAATTGGGATTATCCTCCCATTCATAGAGACCATCATATATAATAATGAGAACCCCTGGCAAGAGTATGAGTTGTTGTATTAGCAAGTCTCCTTATTCATCAAATCGAGAAGTGTCAACTTACGAGCTAAAATATCCTTACAATCCTAAATAATCAAATCAAATTTAGTGACATCAAAATCTGTAGCTTTTAAGCATACACAGTTTCTTGAGTATAAGTAAAAATGAAATTTTAATACAAACACTATATTATGTTACATATGCGGGTTACAACGTATGGCCCATGCTAGTCTAGAATATGTAAGTTAAATGTAATCATATAAAACATAATCATATAAATCATTCTATGGAAGTGGAAGTACCACAATAGGAGTTCAGGTATATGAGCTCAATTCAGGACATGAGATTTGAAAGAAAAAAGAAAGAAAAAGATTATCACAACAAAAAATATCTATTGTAATGTGTGTGTGTGTGTGTCAGAGCCTGATTTTAAGATGAACAGATAACTTCTCATATCTAAAACACATAGTTTATTTCTACATAATAGATTTTGAATTCTTCAATGCATTTATTTTGTTCAAAATTATGCTCCTCCACCCCAATAGTGTAACTCTTATTTTACTTGCCATGGAGGCTTAGATGATAATTGAAAAAAAAAATTAATTTATTTATATTTCTTCAGTATTGCCCTAAAGAATGGTAATTTAGAGTTAGGGCCATGTCGAATTATTATTTTAAATAAAAGGACAACTGAAAAAAAAATCTTGGTTTTAATAAATAACACCTTATATTTTTGAAGCATTTCAAAAGGAAAATCACAAAATTTTTGATATAGAGTGATTGTGTGGAATGAAAATATTTTGCAGTAAATATCCTTAGATGGTCCCAACTTGTTGATTGCTTTTTACAACCACAAGTTGGGCAATGTTAATTCCATGGTTCAAAGTTCTTCTAGTTGCAAAATTAAATAGTATTTATGATAGTATAAAATATTTATGAATTATATTATAACCATGCGGAGGAGGCCCATGCTAAGGAAAGATACACACACACACACACACACATATATATATATATATAAAAGAATTGATGGCTTGTCCATATCTATTATGCATATAGAAGAATCTCATGATATATATATACATACACACACACACACACATATATATATGTATATATAATTACTAAAATCTTGCCTTTTCCTCCACACATGCTGAGAATTATATATATTAAAGTCAATAAATAGCTAAAATCTCATCAATATAAAACAAATTTTCTTTTCATGAAACTCAAAAATGTGAAAGATCGACATGGAGAAGTATTCATCATCTTCTGTGAAAAAAAGGGAGATGTCGTCATGGTGGTGGGGGCGTCTCACGCTCGTGCTTTTACGCATGAGAAGCAAAAAAGACAACACAAAAAGACCACATACTTGTAGCTGTAATCACAGCTACAGTCCTCACAGCTATTCTCTAAACTTCGATGAAAATCATAACCAACCCTCCACGTACGCTGCACCCACCTCAAATAATTATTAAACATGCATGCAACCTCTCAAAATTCTTAATTTTATTTTAATTTATATATAACCACACCAATTATGCTATTTTAGTTTATTCTCGCAACTTACGCCTTTTATTACGAATGTTTTGTTTTTTGAGGAAATTCATGAAAGGAAATCTTCAAATTTGTTGTTAATTACGAGGTCTGGAGTTATTTTTTTGTTTTTATCATATTTTAGAATTGGATTGTAATAAACATACTGTGGAAAACAAGTAAAGGGGGCAAATTAAATTTATAATCAGTATGATTAAAGATTATTATGATCTTTCTTTCTCTTTTCTTTTTCCTAGTAATAGTGATATAGGAATACATGTGAACTACTAGGACAAAATTGGGCAGACTGTTCACATGGTTGAGGGGAGATATTAAATTACTTGCTCCAAACCAATTAAATCATGACCAATTTAGATCTATTTTTATTAGGGGTTTGAAAAAAAATTAAAATTGATCGAACCAATTGAAAACTAAAAAAATAAAACCCAATTGATTTTATATTTTTAAAAAATTCGATTTTCAATCCAGTTCAATGTTTTTCTTAGTTAATCAAAACCGAATCAAAAACACCAAAAAAAAAAAGGGGGATTAACCGAACCAAACACCAATTCGGTACTTTTATTCTTTTTTTTAAAAATTTAAATCTATTATGTAAGATAAATAAATATAACTTTTGAAATAATGTAAATATTAATGTGTTTTTAAGTTTTTGGAATAAATAAAAAGAGAAGTTTTTGATATGGTGAAAGATCTGAGAAAAAAGAAATAAAATTGAAAAAGGAAGAAGAGAAAATAAAACTATATTATTATTTTTTAAAATAAAATTATTTTTATCATTTTATTGCAAAATATATCAAAATAGTTATTTAAACTTAAAAGTTCTACCTTCTATAAATAGTATAGATATTAATATAGAACATATAAAAATAAAAAAAGAATTATGATACAAAAAGAAATTGATAATTTTTCTAAACTCAAACTATATAAGTATATAATTTAATTATTAAATAAATTAATAGATGTCACATATAAAAAAATAGATGATTATGACTTAAAGAGAGAAAAATATGATATAAAAAGAAAATTAAAATATCTCTTTCTATTAATTAATTAAATATATATGTGGTGCATTGATGAGTAAAATAGAAATTTCAATTTAAATTGCAAATCAAAGGGTTGAATCATATATTCCTATTCCTGTGGCAGTAGTACATTGCATCTGTTGGCCAATAAATATTATTACCAAAAGAAAAACTGTTATGTGTCTAAAATGAAATTTATTTTTGTTATTTTACATAATTTGTTCTTCTAATATACAAATATATTCTAAATCCTAATTTAGCAATTTATGTTCAAGTTCTAATTTCACCTGATAATTTTGAATTTATAGATAAACTATAATTTATAATTGATAGTTGTAAAAATTACATCCTAATTTCTAACTATAGTAATATATTTTAAATTCTAAATGTGGAGATATGACCTAAATTTCAAATCCTAATATTATATTCAAGTTCTAATTTTTAAATCATAAAATTAATTTAAAAAAAAAAAAAGCAAAGAAGGGAAAGCAGGGTTGAACCAATTCGATTTTAGCTTTATCGAAGAATCGATTTGACCGGTTTGGTTAAAAACTGAAAGTTTGGTTCGGTTTTCAATTTCCCATGCTAGAAAACCGAAAGTTTTGGTTGATCAAATGCATACCCCTAATTTCTATGCACATATACACTACTTAAAAAATTAGAAATTTGCGACAGAAAAATTATTGTAAAATTAATTTCATAATTATGGTACAAATTATATCTAAAAATTCTTGTTTTATGTGTTTTTTTTAATTACAAATAATAAAAATTATTAACTATCTACTATGTAGCTCAATTCGTTCAAAACACAACAAATTAGCTATGAATTTTCATACAAAAATTAATAATATATATAAAGAATAATCATCAACTACAAATTAGTTGAAAAAAGGATTAATTAAGAGAGCATCTGTTTTATATTTAATTAGGTCAATTTCATAAATTATAGTTATGAATTTTTAGTATCAACTATCAATTGGTGGTAACTGATCGCTCAATTTTGATTAGTCTTATTTAGAGGCCGTTGGAATCATGGGACAACCGAATCCAAATAATTCTAGATGAATTAGCCTTAATTCTTTTAAAATTGGCCCAAAATGGTTGAAGCCAAAAAAATTAACCAAATTCAATAAATTTAACAAAACTATTTTTTAAATTATTGATCACAAATCATATGATTCTCACTTGCTTATTTTTGTCCCCAAATCTCAAGCTTTTGGATTATTAATAATTTTTGAAGTAAATAAACATTTTGGACTTTAAACCCGTTACCAAATTAGTTGTCCAGAATTCTCTTAAAATACAAATCTTAACATACAGACAATATCTGTTTGTTTTATGAACAAGTATTTTGGAATGGGACTGTGCATGTCAAAAATAATGACATAAAATGTATCATCATAATCGTTCTCTTATATATAATACAATACTTGATTTAGCAAACACAAATCTAGAGGAGAGGAATTTCGAGCTGTACATATGCAGATATATAACCACTTTGGATTTTTTATTTTAATTTGATTAATACATACATACCTAGTAAATATAATTTTGACTCTGTTATTTTTATACAAAAATATTTTATATATTTAATATATATTCATAAAATAAAATAAAAGATAAAACATAAAATTGCATAGAGAAATCATTTTGCTATGTGGGGGACAATTATATATAATACTAAGACAGAAGATCCAGATTGGTTTAGCTAAGGAAAGAGATACATCCACAAACGTACGTAAATCTGTACATGCATGAATATATGAAGGCTAGCAAAGAATAGAAAGAGGACAGTCAGTCCAAACTAAAGCATGAGAAAATATGGCTTGACCAATGGCAATATGAGTCAGAGCACAGGACAACCATCAACAGCTATACCTTTGGCAGTTGGACATGAGACCAAATCACAGTGCTCCCCTTCGGAACCCCACCAAGAAATGCCTACATTCTCTACCCCAAGGCAGAAATACAGCAATACCCCCATGAAAGCCAGCCCAGCATCTAATGCGGCTGAAAGAATATAATTGTACCTCTGCCACCACCCCTTTCTGTACCTGAAAACAAAGTAATTAAATATCGTCCCGACAAATATCCAACTGTTAAAGTTGAGCGTCGAAGCCGGCGGCATAGCGGCAGTTGCCCCAAGAAGCACTGGAATGTTGATTTGCCTTATCCATTTCTTGCTCGGAAACGCTTTGTGCAGCGCCCAAACGCAAACAGGCGCCAAAGCGCCTCCCAAAAACCACCAGTTGAGGGCACTGTAATTTCCAAGAGATCCAAATATTCTCTTTGGTCCTACTAAGCCCCAGATGACGGATGCATCGAAGAAAACGCGATCGTTTGGACAGGTCCATGGACTATTGGGAGGAAGTAACTGATCTTGGCATATGTTTTCAATGCTTGTTAGGAGATACCAAGCCACAGCTATGTTGATTGTTCCGGCTATGATTGTGCCTACCAACTGAACTATGAACATTGATCTTGGTGGGACTTTCATGTAATGGCCTAGCTTGAAATCATTCAGGAAAGACACTGCTTGGCTCATGCTTATGTATCCATATGTTTTGAAGCACACGTTGGCTATTGGCCTCCCTGGATATATAATTCCTATTATGTATTCTGTGATAACGTTAAGCCCTGGTGTCTGTTAACGAAAGGAAGTACACGAATAGTCAGAATTAAGCACAATGCACTACATATTAGAATGAGTATTTATAGGGATTCCTGTATTCTTCGTTAGGTAATTTTGTTCACTCGTCATTTCATCCTTTAACTTGCTAGATTGCAATTTTAGTTTTGCACATATAAAAAACTTATCACTTTTAGCCTGATTTTCACCGGAGCTCTAAATATTGGGTGGAAACGTTGAGTGGGTCCAATTTAGTGCTAGGCCAACTTTGCATTTCCGATCAATTTTCAGAGCTCCAGCGAAAATCAATCTACAAGAATGAAATCGTAAGATCGGCAAAAATTAAAGGACGAAGAAAGTAATTTTTCGAGTATAAATATACATACCTGATTTGTAGTAGCTGTTATTATGCTTATCGGGAGGGTAAAGACCAAAGCAAGGCCCGCTGCAAAGATAAGCCCCCACCATGGCAATTGAACTTGATCTTTCATGAAGATACAAAGTGCAAGGGAGACAACCAAAGACAGCACAAGCATAACATAAAACCACCAACTCGGGATGTCTTTGTACTTCTTCATGAGTTTTGTGTGAATATCCGGCTTTCCTTTGTGCGATGCTCGATAACGATCATAAATCTCCCTGTTGGATGATTTATAACATGTTAGAAATTTCCATTTGGTAAGTCAACTTTTGTTGTTATGGTACTCAAGACTTACTTTCCATTAAACATGGCCACATGTGTAAGAGTAGCCACCACCGCAGCAAAGTTAAGGGCATAAGCAAGAGCAAAGAAGATACTCAAGTTGATACGGCCCTGCTGCTCGTAGGCTGGCAAGTCAATCTCAAACTTTTCATTCACAATAGCTGATACATTATACAACTGTCCCTGGTGATTGAATAAATGGGAGGAAAAGAAGGGATATGTTTTTGCATTGTAGACATTAAATCCCCAGTAAGTAGTAGGAACCAAGATGTATACAACAGCAATATAGCCCACAAAAACATTAAAAATGGCGAAGAAAGGAGAGACAAGTGGACTTCCAAGATATGAAGCCACAACAGACCAATCAAAAGTGAGGGAGGCAATTCCAAGGCCTGCCATACCAGAGCCTATTTGTTGGGCTGTTATTGACTTAGGAAATGCCAGGCATAGCAAAGAGATGTTTTGCAAGGTCTGGAAGAGGTAGCCAGGGAAAATGTACCAAGAGAAGCTGCAGGCTAGAGCAATCAGAAAGAATCTTGGTCTTGAGTTTCTCCTGCTATCCTTTTCATGAAGGGCCCTGAAAAATGTATTCAACAAAATCTCTGTTAATATTAGGTCCTACTTCTGGTTTCTATTGTGTATGCCTTCAGTTTTTATTTTAGCACTCAATTGTCGGTTGTCAAGCAAGTTTCTTGCATAGGTATTAAGAGCGCGAAGTGCACTGTAGCACAAAGGTTTGTTGGGACCATAGCACATATTCATTGAAATAATGGATACCATAGGAAAGTACTTCGTATTTTTACAATATAGTCGTTGACTAATAATGACAATAAATTTAAATAATTATAGAATACATAAACAGCTAAACATAAAAAATAAAAGTAATAAAAAACAACGAACTTAAATTATTCAACAAACACAAATAATATAATCATGAAAATACAAAACAAACCTTATTGAAATACTGCATGTTTTGTTGGACAACTTTTCTCATTTTGCAAATTCATCCTATAACATGAAGCAATTGCAATTTTGTCCTATGTGTATGAAAAATTAATCACGTTTAGCGTGATGTTTGCTAAAACTCTAAACATTGACCAGAAAAGCTCCGATGAAAGAGGATCCAATGCCAACTCAACTTTTTCATTCAAACTTTTGAACTCTGACAAAAATACACTAAATGCAACAATTTTTTTATATTATACATAGAAATAAATTGTGATTTTATGAAATACACAATGAAATTATGAATAAACTAAAATTATTGGACGAGAAATGCAATTTTTCCAGAACCCTACTTCCAAAATTATAACACTAAAAGTAGCATGTTATCACCCAAAATTTTAATTTGAATTCCTGATATTGGTGAAGCCCTTAACAAGGCAAAGAGTATTTATTAACAACCACCCGAAATTGTTATTGAGTTTTGTTCAAATTGACTTTAATACCCACAAGAAATCATGACAGTCCAAAATAGGTAACTCACAGCAGGTCACTGTGTTGCTTTCAGGTCAATTGATGGTATCTGAGGCCATTAATGGGCAAGTGATCTTTTCAGAAAATGGCATAACAATAAATGCTCCCTGCTCTTCTTACTTTCTTAAGGAAAAAAAAAATGGAAATTAAGCATGCATCAGGATGAAGGGAGGACTATTAATTATTATTTGCTACACAATGTATTACCTAAAGAGTGAAACTTGAACAAGACTGCTGGGCCACCACATCTCTGCTGGCTCTACCACGTACTTTCTCAAAATTCCAGCCCATCCATAACCCAAAACCTGCACCTCCAAATGAATAAACACATATACGCGAATTACCCATTAATAAAACTGAATGTGTATCAAGGAACAAGTAATATTATTCACAAGAGAGACAGACAGACAGACAGAAAATCATACCTCAATTACATCATTAAATAATATTCATACGATATATAAAACAAAAAAAAAAAAAAAACTAAGAATGTTTTATAAAAAAAACTAAGAAAGTTCCTTTATACTCACAAATGACTGTTTTCACATCACTCCACCAAAATTTGGTATACCTATTATACCAATAAAGGTACTTATTTTTTCTTTTATCTCTCCGCTTTCTATTTTTCTTCCTACACAATTCACAAATTAACCCCATATTTTTTCTAAAATTAATCCCACAAAATTAATCCTTCAACTGTTTTTAAATTATAATATTGATTATTTTATTATTTATTAATATGAATACAGATACAGCCTGCCATGGTGACTACTTAAAGATCAGAAATAAACTGCAAACAGCCCAGAGAATCAAAATTTATTACCTCTACGGAGGGGGAAAAAAGATAACAAAATAGTTAAACCTGAGTAGTGATAACAAGAAGCCAGCTAGCAAAGAAGGAGATATTCCTCTTATAAAGAGCCTTAATGATATCAACAATGCCAACTGCATAGGCAGATCCACCACCAAAGGCCGAACCAGCATTGGCAAATATCGAAATCAAGACGTGCTCCTTCATGTTAAACGGCCCCGGGTTGAGCGAAAACTCCCTCGACCCAAACCCGGGCAGCCTGAACTTGGTCTTGGGCAGCACGTGGGCCATGAAGCGGCCGACGGGCAACGCCGCCACTTGCACGGATATCATGGTTATGGTTAGGGGCTCCGTCCTGTAACTGAAGAAAGTGTTGAGAAACGACAGAAGCATGCAAGAAAAAATCCCAAGAAACCACATCCGAAACGTCCATACGGGTAGTGTCGGGTCATCATCAATGGGCACCGTCAGCCGGACTTCTTCTATGGGGGAGACCTCTTCTTCTTCCTCCACAATATGTCCCCCAGCCTTGGCTGAAGGGCCTCTTTCTGGGTCTGTTTCGGAGGAAGCCATGAATGTGGATTAGAGGGTTTTTCAAAAGGTTTTCTCCCACTTTTTATTGAGATTTTGGAGGACCTGTTTTTGAGGGTTTGTGGAAAAAGAGTTTGGGTGAATTACAGTAGAGATTTGAGGAATCTGTTTGGATAACAAGAATTTTATCATGCGGAGAAAGAGTAGGAAGATAACTAATGGTGCATGTATTTGGATCCTTCTCAAAGCAAAATTCATTGTGAGTGCAAGTGGAGTGCGTGTGGAAAACCTTTTGATTTCCGGCTTAAATGGGGAACACTATTCGGATACGTTGATTCAAATTCAAACGAGTCAAAGATTTCTCAATTCTAATTATCACTAAAATCTATGCCATCATTCATTGAGTCAAAATTTCTTTTTTCTAATTATTAAGAAATTTATAACATCTGTACTTATATTTATAATACCATATCTCGAATATTTTTTATTATTTTGATTTTATATTCTAATTAAAAATCTGTTAAAAGGTCAATAAATTTTGTAAATTGACATATTTTGATACTACACACACACACACACACACATACACACACACACACATATATATATATATATATTGCTATGAACCAACGAACGACATTATATATGCTAAACAATTTTGAATAGTTTCAAATCATCGAATTCAAGAGATGGCCGAATTGCTTAATTGTACTTAATATTGAACCTACTTAATATTCATAATAGTACAAATTTATATGATTAAGAATTAATTAAAAAATAATTAGAAGTTCACTAGACTTTAACTGGTAGACACATTTGGGTGATTCTAAAAGTCAAGCAATTTACAGCTAATACGAAGCAACAAATGAAATTATCACTATAAGAAAAAACACCACTTCATCAATGAAAACATTCATCACAAATTTATAGAAATTTTTAACAAAAAGAATTATGTGATTGATTTATTTCATAAATTTATTAATATATACATGCTTTCTCATTTATATTATCTTGTATTTTTTAACAAAAGTATGTAACTATATTACAAAATAAAAATATCTAACAGCTTAGTTGAAAAAGTTAAGTTTAATATTTTTTCCGGCGAATTTTTATTAGTAGTCTAAATGTATGTACTCCATATATTCATTTTTCATGATCCCAACGTATAAAAATTATTTTTAATAGTTCAAATCATCAAAGTAATTCTGCTGTTAAAAGTTGAAATGAATACATGTACATGCGTACATATAATTATGTAAGAAGTTATTTCGTATAGTAATGATTTTAAGTTTCTAACTATAAAAATACTTTTTTAATACATAAATTATGTATATTTTTATTTATTTATTGGTAAAGATGAAGTTATTTTTTAAAAAAAATATTATAAATATAAGTAAAGATTCAAGTAACAAAAATAAATATATCTAGACACGTGATGCTAAATAAACATACTATAAAGTTATTTTTATGTCCACATGATCAGATTTAAAAAATCACATGACCGTAATAAATTTAATAAATTCTTCATGAGAAAATACATAATATTTCTTTCAACTAATTAGGAAAATATTAAAATATTTCGATCTCAAAAGTCGCATTATTCAAGAATGAAATATACAGAATAGTGGTGGCTATAATAATGCAAAAGGGTATGACAGAAAGAAATTGTAAAATGACAAAATTTATGCATAAAAAAAATGTAAAATTGGCCTATTAATCTTATAATGATTTATTTATTTATGGGATGATTTGCTCATAAGGGTACTTAATTAAGCACCTACTAATTTGCTACAGTGAATTTTGAACCGGCGGACCCCATAGTAGTTTTTTTTTTTTCCTTCCTTCTGCTTTTTCGCTTCTCTTCGGTTCCTCTTTGTCACTTGCCTTCCCTCTTTCTATTCCACGTGTCTTTTTATTCATCCAATTTGCGCCACGAAGGCACCGTTAAGGGTAAGCCAAGCTTCTTCTTTTTCTGCTTTGGGATTTTCTTCATTTCATTAAGGGATTGTTTGCTTTTGTATATAGAATTATGGGGGATTAATATGCTTGTAATATATAAGTTAAAAGTGATATTTAAAATTATATAATTTGTTATTTGCTTGAATTTTATAAATTAGTAATATTTCATGCTTAATACTACTAATGTTTGGTTGGCAAGATTGCTCAATATAATTACACTTCGTAATGTCTAAAATATCTTAACTTGTAAGAAAGTGTTGAGGTTACGATTTTCATATGAGGGGTAAGAATGACTTTTTCATTCCTTATTATATCAAATTTAAAAGAATGGAAAATAGATCAAACCATCTTAGCTTGATCCATAAATCAACTTAGTGAGAGATATTTAACATTAATAATATCCTATTAACATAGATGATTGGTCATTAGATATATATATCCTTCAAGTAGGTGAGAATTATAATTGAGAACTATTTATTATTAGAAAACATTAAATAAGGGAGAAATATTGAATAACTTATGTAGTTCTTCCAAGTGAAATTTTGATTTCACCTTCTTAGTTATTCGGTTTGCCTTTTCAGCCCACGGAGCGATTTTTAGTTATATATTATAGCAGTAATATATTATTTGTAATTTTTTCATTATATGTTACTCGTTTTGTTGATTGTGTGCATCTCATTGTAATTATTACACTAATTTAAATGGAGTGTATTTTGCCTCCATAGTAGTCCATAATCTAACTTATGTTTAAATTTACTTTTTAAGTTTTCTATGAGTATTACTTTGGGCATTATTCTTTAACTGGCTCCTATGTTCTAAGCTTGTTTTTGGTTTTTATTGAGCAGATTTAGGTATCGTCTTTTTCGTACAATGATAGAATTTGAGATGGAGCCATCAATTGTTACAGGTGACAATAGAATTAGTTTGAACCGTTAGATTTTACCTATGAAAGCAATGGAATCTTCTTGATGTTGAGCATAGCAAGTGAAGCTAAAGACACATTGAGTGTTAGCATTTAGTAATTAATTACAAGGTGATGATTCTAGCTGGGTTTCACTCCATAGTTATACGTATTGAATCCACTTGGAAATTTTATCCTTACGGGCCTTACCTTATCTCGAAATTTATTAGTAACATGAAAATCTATATTCAACAATCAAAAAGAAGAAAAGAATTCTATTGGATTCAATCAAATTCAGTATTAACAAATTTAAACAATGCAAAATAACTTAAGAGCAAGATTTAAGAATTGCGCTTATCAAAATTTTATGAAAACAATTTCCAATTCCAAGTGAAAAACAACAAACAAAACATTCACCAAGACGTAACTTTACGTACCAAAATATTATTATAAGTTCTAAAATTATTTTAAATTTGTACATCAATCAAAATTATATAATTTAATACAAAAATATATTTGTAATCGTTGTATTGCAATCACAAGTAGTTATAACCTATTGATGTAATTGCATACCCCTACTAGCGTTTCATTTCACTAACTCTATAATGGATTTCTATTTTTCTAAACAAAAAAAGCCCATGAATCATAGCCTTCCCAAAATCCAACCCTCAATTTGAAGTTGATTATTTTTGTTTCTTGCAACTCTTTTTTAATATTCACATTTTTCATAAGAATATAGTCCAATGACAGCCAGTCATTCCCATTTTTATGATTTTCTCATTCTTTCCTTTTTCCACTTTTCTTCCCCTTTTATTTTTTTTTTATAGAATCAATAGAAACAAATCTTTTTGAATTGGCAGTTGGGTTTCTTGCAAAATATGATAAGCAAGGAATTAGTACGACATTACTATTCAAATTTACAGGTGTCAGCTTTCTTCTTCTTTAAAGATGAATAAGATTCCCTTTTGAATGAAGGTTCTGTGTAAGGAAATCTGCAAGGAAATATATCGATATAGATTAAACTTTGATTAAAAAATACCCAAGCAAAATTCATTCTTCTAAAATATTCTCTAAAACTAATTTTCAACCTTGTTAGATCTTCCCAATGATAAGTACCTATGGTGTAGAAATAAAATAAATTCAATCACTTGAAAATTAAGACATGAGAAGTATTTTCCATAAAGAAAAAAATAGGTTTTGTTGGAAAATATTTTTTTATCATGTAATATATTTGAAACTTACTCAGTAATTTACGTAATCATTTAGTATATTAAGCTAATTAAGTAAGAATTTTGGAAATTCAGTCATGATAGTAGTTTATTTTTTTATTTTTTCTATCTTTACCTTGATACTATTAACTATTGTGGTTATTTTTTATGTGTACTTAAATTGTTAAGCTGATAGTAGGCCCTGTTTGTCACTTTAATCCAAGTGTCCATGCTATTAGCTTTCAATTTGTGATTGCATTTTTATAAATAATGGATCGTAGTCAAGACATCAAAGATGAACATAATCGCAAGGCTTGAGTAGTGTATAGGTTTATGACTACGGAGGGAAAAAAATTTGGAATGACATAAACAATATTATAGAAATCATACCTCCCAGTTGAAATAACTATGTTTAGAAGAAGGAACATCGGTCAGTGTCCCTTTGTCTCAGTATCCGCTACTTCCCGCTACTTCTTATACTTTAGTGCCTATTAATATTAAATCTTGTGAGACAAGTGGGCCATCTCCAACTACCACTGCATAGGATGCTAAAGTAATGGAATCTATTCCAACTGTCATGAATTTTAATGGTACGTATGTACTTATTTATAGTAAATATTATATGTAATAAACTTTGTAAGATTTTTATTTTAGATATAATTGAAGCATTTAGTTTGAAGAACATTAAATCTTTTCTTTCAGGTGAAAGAGATAACACATTAAATATGCTATTAGTCCAGCATTCTCAGGCAAAAAACATTGTAATTGATTTTCAAGATTATCAAATATGTTACTCATACATTGGGAATTACCTAGGGCACCAAATTGCTTATATTGCGGTGCTTATCGATTTCATAGAGAAAACTCATATTTTTGTTGTTGTACTGGTCAAGTGCAATGCCTTCTATGGTAGTTAATATGATACTGTATAATTTGTTTAGTGTAGATACATCTAATGTTAGTAGCCACTTTCGAAAGAGAGTAAGAAATTACAATAATAACTTTGCTTTGACTTCTATTGGCATGAACACTGATCCTCAATACTGTCGAAATCATCAAGGAGTTAATATTGCAAAGTTAATGGATAAGTGTATCATAAATTACACCCATTCAATTCTTCAGTAGAATTACCAAATCAACTACAATTATTTTTTCTTAATACAGCTGATGATATTAGCGTTAAAGCTTTAAAAGACTATGACTTGGAACCTAAGATTCTTGATTAAAGCTTTAACTAACAATCAATACATTAAGGTATTCAAGTATCTTAGATCTTGGGATAATTTACAGAACTATTCCATTACCTTAAGGTGTCATCCAAGGATAGATATAAAGACATATAATTTACCAATAGAAGAACAAGTCACTGCTATTTTGAGATGAAACTACAGATGACTGTTAGAATTTAGAAATGGATATTAAAGTGTACATCGAAGGATGTGAAAGTCGTTCAATTGAATATCATTATGGATGCTATGATCCACTACAATATCCTCTGTTATTTTCATTTGGATAGTCTAGATGGCATGCTAGTATAGAACAGATAGGTCATTCATGAAATAGAAGGTTTATATGTAAAGGTACAGATCTAGTGAAGCCAATCTTTGGTCAGTATGCAGATGACATGTTACAAATGGAAGAACAAGGTTGTGCTTACATTTCTTTTTTATGTATTTTTAGTCAGTATTATTAAAATGAAAAAATATTATAATGAAGTTACCTTTGTTCATATGAAATGTGCTAATTATTCATTTTGTTATTATATAGTATACCAACAAAATAGAAAGAAAAGGCAAAATGTATCATGTCGAGAATTTACATGTTATAGAGTCCAAATGAGAGATAATGAATTTAATTCAATAATCCACTTTGGGAGGTTAGGTCAAAAATATGGGATTGATTCTTATATTAAATTAAAGACATAGTGATTGGACTTTTATAAGATGGAATGACAACAATTTGATATGCATGAATGGAAAGTTTTCAAAGTATAGTTGATAGTTTAAGTATTGATGGACAAAATGATCCAAAAAAAATTGGTTTGAGAATTGTCCTACCATAATCTTTTATTAGAGGATGATGAAGCGATATATTCATGCTATGGCTCTAGTGTAAAAATTTGGAAAGCCTGATTTATTTCTTACAATGACATGCAATCCATCCTGGAAAGAAATCCAAGATAAGCTACTACCCATTGAGGAAGCACATGATAGACCTAAATTAGAAACTCGTGTTTTTGAAGCACAACTTGAAGAACTAAAGGATGAAATTGTAAGAGAAAAGCTTTTTGGATAAGTCGCTTCGTATGTCTATGTTGTTGAATATCAGTAGAGAAGGCTACCCCACACTCATTGGTTAATACTATTGAAAGATTACCCCAAACTAATGACTCCAAACATATATGATGAAATTATAAGTGCTGCAATTCCTGATGACTCACATCTCTTCTTACATTCATTGGTGACATTTGGACATGATACATCCACAGCATTCCTACTTCACTATTCAAATTCCCAATTCCAAGTGAAACACAACAAGCAAAACATTTCACCCAAAATGTAACTTTTAGTACCCAAATATATGAAAAGTTCTAAAAATTAATTTAAATTTTTATATCAATCGAAATTATATAATTTAATACAAAAATATATTTGTAATTATTGTATCACAATCAAAATAAGTTATAAGATATCAATGTAATTACATACCCCTACTAGTCTCTCATTTCACTTAACTCTATAATGGATTTATTTCCTTTCTTCCTTCATTTGAGTGGCCCAAAATATTGTCTCATGAAGAAACCAGACTCTTCAATTTTAGAAGCATGTATCCTCTTTCTATTTTTGTAAACAAATGAAGCCCATGATTACCTCAATTTGAGGTTGATTATTTTTGTTTCTTTTAACTTTTTTCTAATATTCACTTTTTTTATAAGAACATAGTCCAATAACATAGCCATCCATTCCCTTTTTTGTAATTCTGTCATTCTTTCCTTTCCCTAATTTTCTTCCTCTTTTATTTATTTATTTTTAATAAAATTATTAGAAATAGATCTCTCTAAATTGCCAGTTGGGTTTCTTGCAAAATATAATAAGCAAGGGATTAGTACGACATTACTTTCCAAATTTACAAGCGGCAACTTTCTTCTTCTTCAAAGATAAAAAAGATTCCCTTCTGAATGAATATTTTATGAAAGAAAATGTGAAAAGAAATATACATATATGGATTAAACTTTGATTAACAAATACCCAAGAAAAATTCATTCTTATAAAATATTCTCTAAAACTAATTTTCAACATTGCCAAATCTTCCCAATGATGAGTAATTATGCTATAGAAATAAAATAGGTCTTAATTGTTTATATACTATGTTTGAAACTTACTTAGTAATTTGCATAATCATTTGGTATATTAAGCTAGGTAAGCAAGAATTTTGGAAATTCAATTGATTGAAAGAATATTAGTCATGATAGGAGTTTGTTTTATGATTTTGTCTATCTTTACTTTGATACTATTAACTATCGTGGTTGTTTTTTATATGTATTCAAATTGTTGAGCTGATAGTAGGCCTTTGTTGTTACTTTAATTCTGGTGCACATGCTATTAGCTTTCAATTTGTGAATGCATTTTTATAAATAATAGGCAGTAGTCAAGACATCATAGATGAATGTTATCACAAGGCTAGAGTAGTGTATAGGTCTATGAGTGCTAAGGAAAAAAAAATTGGAATAAGTAAACAATATTATAGAAATCGTACCTCCTGATTGAAACAACGATGTGTAGAGAAAGGAACATCTACCAGCATGCCTTTTTTCTTAGTATCCACCACTTATTATACTTCAGTTCCTATTAATATTGAATCTTATGAGACAATTGGACCATTTCCAACCACCATAGCTTGGGATGCTAAAGTAATGGAATCAATTTCAACTGTCATGAATTTTAATGGTTTGCATGTATTTATTCATAGTAAATATTATTCGTAATAAACCTTGTAAGATTTTTATTTCAGATATTTTTGAAGCATTTAGTTTGAAGAACATTAAATTTTTTTCTTTGGGGATGTTAGGTGAAAGAGATAGCATATTGAATATGCCATCAATCTAGTATTTCTCAAGTAAGAACCATTGTAATCGATTTTCAAGATTATCAAATCTATTACTCATATATTGGGAATTACCTAGGGCACCAAATTGCTTATATTATGGTGCTTATCAATTTCATAGAGAAAGCCTGGGGTTTTGCTATTGTAGTAGTCAAGTGTTACTGCCTCCTATGATGGTTAATCGATACAGTATAATTTGTTTACTATGGATACATCCAATGTTGGTAGCCACTTCCGAAAGAGTAAGAACTTACAATAATAACTCTTCTTTGACTTGCACTCATCTAAAATTTGATCCTCAATACTATTGGAATCATCAAGGAGTTTACATTGTTAAAGTTAATGGACAGGTGTATCATAAATTACACTCATTCAATTCTTCAGTAGAATTACCATAATGGCAACAATTATTTTTTCTTGATACAACTGATGATATTAGCTTTGAAGCTTTAAAAGAGTATGACTTGGAACCTAAGATTCTTGATTTTTTTTATTAAAGCTTTAGATAACAATCTTTACATTAAGGTGTCAAGCATCTTAGATCTTGGGATATTTTGCAGAACTATTCTATTGCCTTGCTTTCTCATCCAAGGTTAGACATAAGGACATAATTTACCAACAAAAAAACAAGTTGCTGCTATTTGGGATGAAACTACATAATGGAAAAGGATATTAGTGCATCGAAGGAGGTGATAGTTGTTCAATCAAATATCATTATAGATGCTATGATCCACTACAATATCCTCTATTATTTTCATATAGAGAGTTTGGATGGCATATCAATATGGATCAGATAGGTCATTTACAAAATAGAAGGTCTATAAGTAAAGGTATAGATCTTATGAAGCTAGTCTTAGGTTAGTCTGCAGATGACATATTACAAATTGAGGAAAAACAAGATTGTGCTTTTGTCTCTTTTTTTGTGTTTTTAGTAAATATTATCGAAACAAAAAAATATTATAATTAAGTTACACTTGTTCATATAAAATGTGCTAACTTTTTGTTTTGTTATTGTACAGTATACCAACAAAATAGAATGAAAAGGCAAAATGTATCATCCCGAGAGTTTACATGTTATAGAACCCAAATGAGAGATGATGAATTCAATTCAATAATCCACTTTGGGAGGTTAGGTCAACAATATGGGAATGATTCTTATATTAAATTAGAGACACAACGATTGGACTTTTATAGGATGAAGTAACAACATTTGATGCACAAATGGAAAGTTTTTAAGGTATGGTTGATACTTTAGATATTGATAGGCAAAATGATCCAACAAAAGTTGGTCATAGAATTGTACTACCATCATCTTTTATTAGAGGACTTCTTGGGAAGCCTGATTTGTTTCTTACAATAACATACAATCCATCTGAGGAAGAAATCCAAGATAAGATGTTGCCCACTGAGAAAGCACGTGATAGACCTAAATTAGTAGCTTGTGTTTTCAAAGCAAAACTTGAAGAATAAAGAATGAAATTGTAAGGAAAAAAAAAGCTTTTTGGAGAAGTTCCTTTGTATGTCTATGTTGTTGAATATCAGAAGAGAGGGCCACCCTCACATTCATTGGTTAATAATGCTGAAAGATTACCAGAAACTGACAACTCTAGACATATATGATGAAATCATGAGTGCTGAAATTCCTAATGAATCACATCCATTCTTACATTCATTCGTAATATCTCATATGATGCACAAACCCTGTGGAGATTCTAATCTTAAGAATGTATGTATGAGAAAAGGAAAATGTAAGAATAAATTTCCAAAAGCCTTTGGTGAAGTTAATACTCATGAGCAAAATTCATATTCTGCCTATAGAAGAAAAAATAATGGAAGAAAGGCTACTGTAATAGGCATTTCCCTAGATAACAAATACGTTGTTCCTTACTACCCATATTTAATCATGAAATTTGATTTCCACATTAATGTTGAAGTAGGTTCTGGCATTGAGTTAGTAAAGTAAATGTACAAATATATCTATGAAAGGCACAATAAAATTTCATATAGTACAGTGGGTCCTAAATTTGCTGCAACAATAGATGAAATTAAAGAATTTAAAAAAAAAGGTGGATCTCTACAATTAAGCCATATTGGAGAATTCTTTTTAGTTTTGTTTTGAATTGATTGAGTTATATCCTCCCATGATAATTATAATTTTACTAGTGCATTTGCCTAATGGAGTACATAACTTTTGGTAGAAAAAGAATTTCAGATCAAATTGTGTCAAATTCTTTTTTGGGCCAAACGATTTTAACACAATATTTTTGGATGAATGCAAATAATCCTAAGGCCCAAAAACTAATTCTTTGATATAAAGAATTTCTTGAATATTTTGTTTGGGAGTCAAAAGATTGGAGATGGAGATGTAAGTTAAGGGGGAAAAAACCGTTATTGGAAGATTAGTAGTTATTGATCCAACAAATTGAGAGTGCTATTTTTTAAAGGTCTTGCTTATGAATGTCAAAGAACCACACTCATATGAATCTCTTCTTTCAAGTAATAATCAATTACTTGTTACATTTTGTTCAACTGTGCTACATAAAGGATTTATTGTATCTGATACATATGTTGAACAGTATCTTAGTGAAGCAGCACATTATCAAATGCCATTAAGTTTGAGAAGGCTATTTTCAATCCTTTTGATAAATTGTGAACCTCTAGACCCCAAGGCATTATATAGTAAATTTTACAACTCACAATCTAAAAATTTTGTTAGCCAAGGAAAATATACAGATATAGAGATTTGTAAAATAAACTTTGATCTCCACTGAGGATTTTCTTTTTAGTATAGGGAGATCAATTCATGACTTTTCATTATTACTTCCTTCTTGCAAATTAACTAAGGATGAGAGGTTCAGCAAAGATCTAGCTTATGAGAAGAACATGGCTTTTAGAGTTGTGATCTAAAATGTCAACAAAAATGAACCGTAGCTTTTTCATTGATAGGCCTAGAGATATAGGAAAAACATTTTTATATCTAGATCTGCTTGCGTATGTAAGATCAAAAGGAGATATAGCTTTGGTCGTAGCAATATCTAGAGTGGCAGCATCTCTATTACCTGGTGGTTGAACTGCACATTCTGGGTTCAAGTTGCCATTAAAAATTAAAGAAACGGAAAATGCAAAAATTAGCAAACAATCAAGTCTTGCAAAGATAAAAATACTTGCTAAGCTTATTATTTGACATAAAGCTCTTATGGCAAATAGAAAATCAATAGAAGCATTTGATGGATTGCTTTGCAATGTTATGGAATGTCCAGATATACTTTTTGGTGGAAAAGTTACTATTTTTGCTAGTGACTCTCGACAAACACTACCTATATTACCACATGGAACAAACCAGTATATGATAAAAGCAAGTTTTGTTTCATCTCCTATTTGGACAAAGCTAAAAAAATTTAAATTAAATGTGAATATTAAAGCACAAGAAGATTCATCTTTTGCTTCATTTTCACTTAGTGCAGGTGATGGTAAAGAAACATATGTTTTTGAAAATAATATATAAATTCCTAATAGTGTTTTCTTTCCATTTAGTTCTAATGAACACTCTATAGGTGACCTCATTGATATTATTCTTCCTTGTATTCAATATTCAAATAATCCCTATTCTTTAGTTAATAGAGCTATTTTGACACTTAAAAATGACTATGTGATTGAAATAAATAATATTCTTATTCAAAAAATAGCATCTAAAGCTAAGGATTACATAAGTTATAATAAAGCATGTAATGAACATGATTAGGGTCAATATGAAGATTACTTTAATAGTATAATAGGTAATGGATTGCCATCACATGAATTAATTTTGAAGGAAAATTGCCCTATCATGTTGCTCCAAAATTTAAATCCTGCTAAAGGACTCTATAATGGCACAAGATTAATATGTAAAATATTAAGAGAGAATTTTATAGGATGTGAAATTGCCTTAGGCAACTTTAAAGGAAAGCATGTCTATATGCTACGTATTCCTTTAGAATGTATTGACAAACAAAAATGCCCAGTTGATTTTTGAAGACCATGTTTTGCAATGACAATAAACAAAGTTCAAGGGCAAACACTTGATTTTGTTGGTGTTTATCTTCCAAAACCTGTTTTCTCTCATTGACAACTATGTATTGCTTTATCTCATGTGAAAAATGCAAATTCCATAAAAGTTCTTATAAAACCAACGCCTAAAGCAAAAGCCCCACAATAGCATACTAAGAACATAGTGCATACAAAAATTTACCAATTCAAGGAACTTGAAACTTGGTGAATATTTTTATTTAGTTTACTTTCAAGACAAGTTTTACTTTTTTTTCAAGTACTTTGCCATTATAGATAGCTATCATGATTTGAATATAGTCTTTTTGAGTAATTTATTGTTGCAGATAACTACTATGAGTCAGCAACTATATTAAATCAAAGATATCATCTAGTATTGCGAAGCTAACCAGCAAAGTTCTGGAGGAATCAAAAACATCACTAAGACAGTCATTGAACACCTCAAAAAGATATCAAAGACTTATACTCATGGATGAACAGGTAACAAATAAGATTCATTCAAATTCGTTCTCTGTCCCTCTCTCCTAACTTTCTTAGAGCTCTACGTTGCAATGTACATTTACAAATTTGACATTCATATATTTAAATAATTTGGTATACCACATACCTTTATAAATTGATATTTTTGGCTTGTACATGTATAGACATCTTAAGCACAAAAACATACCTAATATAAATTTATATTTATAGGGGACAAGAATTGTTGGAGTAATCTTCGACCTTGACATCAAAGAATTTGAGAATACCCCAAACTTGATAGAGACTTATTTAATATCAAATGCAAGAGTAGTTGTATCCAATCCATATTACGACAACAACAGTAATGATTATCAATGGATTATCTACTCAAGAACTATTGTAAATAGAGAAATAAGGAATCCTATCTCACAAAGCATCATTATCCCAAGATTTTCTTCAATTTCTAAATTAGCCATATCTTCTAAAGAAAAGATTGTCGGTATGACACTACACGGAACATCTTTATTAGAATATTTGTTGCACATTTATTTACTAACAAAAAAATCGTCCATTTGTGGACTTCTTTTGTAGATATACTCACAATTGTCCTAAAAATAATTTGAACAGCTCATTGTTCAGTCTTCTAACAGAACACATATCATTCAAGAATTTGGCACTATGAACTAAGAGTAAGAATAAATTACATCTCTCTTTCTCTAAATCAGATATTTTTATATACAATACTGATACTATTGGTTCTATATTTAATTTTATTACATGTCTTTATAGAGCAAAACCACTTGTTTTATCACTTTGGAACAACATGGCATCTTCTAAAGGTCATAGAATTACTTCATCAATTGACGCGATGCCCATTATATTAGCAACAAAACTTACTATATCACCATACTATAGTAAGACATTACATCAAATGTTATTTTGTATCTTGAATATAAATAATTCTTTTTCATTCATCTCAATGTTAGGCTTGTCTCTAGGATCAACACCAGCAACAAATATAGCTATTAACCTACTATTCCCAAAAACACAACTACTTAAAGCATGGATAGATTTAATTTAAGTATTTCAATAATTCATATAACTATTACATTATCATCTACTTGTAGAATAACTTACAAAATGTGCAAAATTAGGCAAGCAGGCAAGCAGATAGTAATAACACAAAGTTTGCAACAACTTTATTTCAAAATGAAAAATCAACTGTCAATGAAAGAATTAGCTTTGAAAGTTCACAGTATTGCAGATGCAACTGCCAATGAAAATGTAAGTTTTGTAAATAATGTATATTTTGATAGCCAATTTAGGCAATGAATATTTAAACTTATAGTCTATTAAAAAACTAACAACAGTTATATAACAAACTATTTCATATTGATAGATTCTCTGTGGGCGTAAAAGAAAAAATCACCGACACAACATAGCGTTTCTACTATATAAGATGCAACAAGTGTAGTACATCATATGCAGTTAAGTTTAATTGGCCTATTGACTGTCGATACTACAAACAAACAACAACTGCTTGGCCAAGGTAAGTCTAAACAATGCTATTTACTAAATTCAATAAAGTTGATTATCTTATCTTCTAAAATACCAGCTATACTACTTGCTGACTGATATGATGAAACTGGTGAACTGTGCGTAACAATTTTTGGTGATGATGCTTCCAAGTTACTTCAAAAGGATGCAATGTTGTGCATGGTAATGCAAGGCAAGGTAAGCCACTGAAAGCATAAATTATTTTTCAAATGCTTTTCAAAAGTAAGCTAATAATAATATATTTTATATATGTAGGATGAAATGCTACAATTAGATGAAATAAACTTTGTTTTGAACAACACAACATGTCTTGTAAAAGTAAGAAAATTAGTGAGGCAGCAGTATGACAGAGAACAAGTCCAATATATTTTTCTTAGCATTACTGAATAAAAAATCTCAAACATACCAACAAGTGAAACATGCTCACTGATGATAGCATCACAAGAAAGCTCTTCTATAGAAGCATGACTTGAAGAATTCGTCGGTGAAAAAGGCTTCACCACACAAAAATCATCCAGAGGAGGTAAATCTATTCCTTATCTTATTTCCAAATCAAAATATCAAATTCAACTTCATAATAGATCAAAATTTCTATGAACACATATTAGAAAAGGGATCCAAGAACTGCCAAATTGAAGAAACCCAAACTATCATCTCCAAGCCATGCAGATTCAAACAACTAAGTGGGCCAAAAACGAATGTAGATATGTATAGTGAAACTAGTAAAGTATATTTTGTATAATATAATCCTTTTTGACACACAACATTGGTGTTTTCTTGGTCGACATATCTACTAGATGCACTTCTTCTATGTTTCCTTATACTAAAGTTCTATAGCCTTTATATTGACTCTAATTCATTCGAATTTTTTATCTTGCAAGACCATTTCAAATAATTCATTATTCATGCATATATATATATTAATTTTATGTGCATGAGGTTGATGGATCGTAGATGAAAGGTTCATATTTTTTGAAAATTATAAAGCTAATTTTCTGTGCACTAAGTTTTCATCATTTTGAGTAGCAAATATGATTTTAATCTATGGAATTTCTGAACATTGTTTTCCTATGTATTTTGAGGTCATCTTAGAGTAGGGCACTGTCTCAAGTTGCGAGGTGCTGGCAAGAGTACATTGCATTTGTACTTAGAAAATTATATTTTGGTACAAACAGCCAAAGACTACTTTACAATCTAAAGAGATTTCAATTTGGGAAAGTTAGATTACAACAAAGAAAAATTGTGCTAAATTGTTTTAATGAGGTGGAATTTATTTTTGGTAAATTTTATTGCAGGAAAATTTGATCAATTTGATTTCTTTATCATTGCTTGCAATTGAAATTCATTTTTGTTTAGTTATGAAATGAGTTGGTTGCAAAAAATTGTCTGTGGCACAAGCTGAAAATTGAAAATTAAATATTATTGCATCTTGCATTTGGTGGATTTTGATTATGAGCATGCATGCTACTATATAGATGAGTTATCATAACTGTGCAGTAATTCAATTATAAAGTTGTATTATTTATTTGTTTTTCTCTTTCATGACAATTGTATAAACTAAGGAGTAATCAAAGAAAATTGAATTTCTCACAAAATACCCAAATAGAAATGCAAAATTAAAGAAAAAACTGAAATTCAATCCTTTTGCATTCTTCTCAAATTATTGTTTTGAGAGAAATAAAAAATTAAATCTGCAAAAAGTACATAATGATCATCTATTTGAATTCAATCTAAGTTGCAAAATACTGTCAAAGTAAATAAAATAAATTTACTATATTAGAATATTGATTATTTTCTATTTTTACTATTATAATAATTTTCTAATTTTCAATGAAATTTTATTACTGAACAAGTGAACATAGCACATTTACCGGGCAATGCACGGTGCTCCTACAACTAGTATATATATATATATATATATATCCTTTTTAAATTATTTTAGGGAGAATATATATTTTGAAAAAAGACATTAATGTTTTTTAAATAAAACCCACACTTTAACCAATTCGGTGTTCTTTTCAAGTATTTAAGTTTTATTTGGTAAAATTCCAAAAATCAATATTATTTTTCCAATTCTTGCTCTATTACAATAGTTGAACTCAATTCCAATCCCATGGAATCTCAAAGTTTTTTTCTAATTAAATTAATTTCATCATCACAACAAACATTCAATACCAATTATTATGATAATCATCAATCAGCAAACAATTACTACAAAAAAATTGAGGCCTCAATTTTTCCAATTGAACTAAACTTCTAGAGAAAACCTCAAAATTATAAACCTAATATTATAATTACTTTTAGAAGACTCAAAGTGGTAAGTTGGCCCAATGGCATTGCTTCATGTATATAAGTGGCATCACTTTATACATATAAATGTGAGATATGCAATTTGAATCCTAATAAATCCTTAGTGTGCATATATGCATTAAAATTTGGAAAAAAAATTACTTTGACTAGAGTTTTCACCTATTAGGGCTGCAAAACATCCAAGAATTATATGACCATGCAAGTCTAAAGCACACTCAAATTTCAATTTCCCAAAGAGTAATGGCCCAAAAGACTTGAAATTTATAGTTTGAATGACCAACCACCGCCACCTTATTAATGTTGAAATTTTGCATGGGGGTTCTCATAATTGGCATGAAAGAAACTAAACTTTTTGTAAAGTTTCTTTGTCAGATTGCACTTGCACCCATTGCCAACTTTTTTTCCTCCTTTAAAAGTTTCATAAGCATAAGGCTCTGTTTTTTCTTTCTTTTTTTTTTGGGAATTGTCCTAATACAAAGCACTTTGTTCTTTTTAGCGTGAAAATTATTAATGAGTACTCCATAGGTTTTGAGTAGACTTTTTATGCTTGGTTGTTCTATATTTTGGCCTTTTATTAGCATTAGTTTTGATAATTGATTTAGTTAAATTAAAATAGATTCAAAAATTTACATAGCCTATCATAAATATACCTCATCACACATATTAAAATATGATCAAAATTTGGAGCACAATGGATGGTGAAGCAATCAAACTAAAATACACAAAATTAAAATAAAATTATGGCAAAAATTGAATATTTGCTATTTAGTTTGGACTAGAAAACAACGTTATACCATGTGTTGAGCCATAGGATAGGGCATAGTGCATTACGAAGATAATAGTTTACATATTGGAATTAATTTCTTCAAAAATCAAAAGTTACAATCATTTGAAATTGTACCTTAAAAATTATTTTCTTTTATTTTTTATGTTTCGGCTCTTTAAAAATGTATTCACCTCTCATTGTACATCAAAATAGGCAACAAAAAGACTTTTTTTTAATCAACACACATACCTTGAATGTCATACTTATATGTACGACGAAATATCAATAATGTTCACTTGACTAATATTTTAAAATACTTGTTAACTATACAATTATCTAATTAAATACATTCTCATATATTATGACTCTGTAGATAAGGAAAAATTTGCCCTAGTAATGGGATAAAAATATATGATTATTGATGTTACAAATTGAAATCTTAGGCAAAGAACTAAAAACTAAATAACAAATCAAATTAGTTAAATAAGAAAGGTGCCAATGAAGCCACCAATTCAAGTCCGCTCAACATGGGCTTCTCAATCCATGCGAGTTGAAGTCTAAGGACTTAATGAATATAAAACCAATTTCCAAAGTTAATAAGGGATAAAGAGAATCTCTTTTTACAACTCCAGTTCTAATTAAAAGCAAGCATACTCTAAAAGCAGAAGTCTAATATTACGTTGATTTTCATAAAGGGACCCAACTTCATTCCATGCAATATTATTTGACAACATCTGTGAAAACTCCCTTCTAATGTACAAGCTTGAGGGTGTAAAGGAGATCCATAGCTTGGAATTCCACACTCTAGTAGCAATATCAAATGAGAACTCAGATAACAATTGACTACATATGCAGTCCCATCGAAATAGAGCAAGTACTAAACACGTCCTTGTCACCAGAGGCAATTACACTTGAGCAAAAAACACCATTCCTTGGAGTAGTAATGCTACCAATGACTCAAGAAACACTATTAGTGCTATTAGAGCAACCTTCATATGAGTTGTAGCCAAACAATAGCCTAATATGCTGGTGAGCACCATTAGTAGAAGCAACCCTAATCCTCCTGTCAGAGTCGAAGAGCATCATTATCTTAAGAGAGACGAACGAGGAACAAAACATAACCCCTCCGCAATTTCAATAAGTTGATGTGTAGTTTCCCTCCAACAAGCTAATCAATAGCATTGGTTACCTATTGCAACTAAAGTTTCAACTTGCTCCACCATTTCTCAATGCTGAGGAGGTGCAAGAAGTAAATATCTTTCCCTATCCATCGTTTTTCCTAGATATAGCCCTTTTTTCAGCCATCTTAACAAAGTCGATCCCCTGTGGCACGAAGATTGCGAACCCCTTGGGATTTGATGTGCAAATGGCACTCAACTTTCTAAAGTTATAGAGCTATGTGATCTGAGTGAAGCAACTTACTACAAGGTGTTCCACATTACATTGATCAAATGCACCCCAATCTAGTTCACCTAATGTCAATGGGATCCATCACCAATTGTGTGTAGTTGGCACAGCATTTCCTCCACAATTTTTCATCATCTGCAAGTATCCCAAGATGACACCCTAGCTATTTACATATATTCTAACTTTTCATATATTTAAATATATTAAATAATATTTAAAAAAATATCATATATAATAAATCATTGCACATATATATAATTTATATTTTCTGAATATAAAGCACCACTACCTATATATAAAAATTATAACTGAAGAATTGAGAAGAATACTGGAATTGAGTATCTTTCTATTCTTTTTATTTTGTGGGACAGTTATATTATGTGTTAAAGATTGTCATTTTGTTTGATTTTTTGGGAAAAATTTATGTTTATTTTGTTGAATTAAAAAATTGTTTGAATCAATTATTTAGGTATGCTCTGATCTCATTAAGTTGTTTTAGTGATGTTTTATAGGTTGCTCTTATTTTACTTGTTAGAAACTTTAATTTGTAGCTTGTTTTCCACTTTAAGAGCTATCTTTTCAATGTTTTGTTGTGCTATTTGTTTGATTGCTTCTCTTTTAATGAAATTGTATAGCTCTTTTTATTAGAAAAACATATGTATTTTATTACAGGTTAATAGATTTGAATACTTAAATATTCATAAATGAATATCGAATAATTACAATCAAATGCAAATATCTAAAAAACAATATTTCAATTTGAATATGAATAATTATAAGTGGATACAATGTCATTAACTAAATAATTATAATCAATATGGATATATTCGAATTAATTTAATATCCATTGAATACAAATTCAAATGTCATTATATAAATGTCTATCGGATACAAATATGGATAATACAAAAGCTAATTACATATGTGTCATGCCCCAACTCAACAAAATAAAATATATATTTTATATACAAATCAATGATTGAAAACTTCAACTAAAAAAGGGTGATCCTTATCTCTTGACCTTGTCAATTCTCCTCTGCATCTAAAAATTTCAACAAAAAAAGTGAGCTTGGAAGCCAACAAGCATTTTAAATATGTTTAAGATAAAAAATATTCAAAACAACTTATAATTAACATTATCATGGGACCATAACTAGGGTGTAAGGGATTGGATATATTGTTTTCATATTCATATCTGATTAACTTTTCAAATATTTAGATACGGATATGGATTCAACAAATATTTAAGCATGGCATCTAAATCATATCCCTCAAATACCAGTCAAATTCGGATATATCCGTATTCGAATTATTTTTTTGATATTGATATTCAATGATAATTATTTAGATATCCATTTACAAATATCCAAATATCTAATTCTATTTAACCTATAACAAATGTATATTTTTAATTAATAGAGGAACTACACAATTTCATTAAAAAGAAAGCAATCAAAAAAATAATATAATTTTTAATTCATAATAGGCTTTATAATTGATTATTAGCTCTAATTAATATTAATAGTGACATTTAAGTATATTAATTATAAAATCAACCAACAATAATTATGTTAATTAACTTCATTCTTCAATTTTTTCACTATGTTACGATATTTTTTTAATTCATTCTTTTTTCTTCTCAATTTTTTAATTATAATTTATATATATATATATATATCACATATATGAATTATGAGATTTTTATTGAAAAATATAAATCATATATTATTTTATAAATATATATATTTGAAGCGGATATTAAACGAATTGGATACGCATTTTTCATATCCCTATCTATTTATAATCAAATATCTACTAATCAAATATGGATAATATTCGATTTAAATGGATGCTGATGCTGAAAAGAGCTTATCAGTCCGGAACTCCGATGGATTAGAATGGTATTGGGCTTGAGATCTGCAACCAAGAACA
>JACGDI010005464.1:30371-49429 GCA_014898725.1 Jacaranda copaia | reverse complement strand
GTGCTTGGGTTTTCCTCCTGTCCGGGGTTTGATAGTCATTTTATGCCTAGATCTTGGAGCTGTGCCACGTGGCGCAATCTCCTATTTTCCTGGGTAGTCACGTCAGTGGGTGTGCGCCTCTGCCAGAGTTGTTAGCAGAGTTGTCAGGGTTGGTGGAAGCGGTTACATCCGTAGGCAGCAGTCACATCTGCTGCCACGTGTAATCATTGCTTAAAGGTTCAACTTGTCCCATTTGCAACTGGGGGTCGATCCATGTCGACCAAGCTTAGATGATGAGTTTGGAAGCGGCCTCCAGGTCGATACGAGTCGATCGGGCGGCTTACCATACGGGGTCGATACTAGTCGATCAGTCTGACTTCGCCCCTGGGCTATCATCACGAAACTTTGGAAGAAGCCCTCAGGTCGATACGGGTCGACCACGGGATTTCTTATACGGGGTCGATACTAGTCGACCAAAGTGACTTGTCTCAGAGCTTAGTGGGTTGAATCTTCTGAACCTGGGCCTGTTGGGCCTACTGGATTATACCATTTCACGTTGGGCCTTATGGGCTGTCTCATTTGTAGAAGGGCCTATTGAGCCTATTGGGCTATCTCATATCAGATGCGAATAGATTTTTTATAAACAGATAAAAATGCGAACAACAAAATAATTTTTGAATATTCATTTATAGCCATAACTATAAAATTGTTGGAAAATCCACCACCATAACAAAACTTATAAAAAAATTTAAACTAGTTTTGAGCCGACATATAATAAAGGTCCCATATCACATAGGTTCCACATCACATAGCAAAATTGTTATAATCAATATAGTTATGCAAAACATATTTCCATATATTAATAACCCCCCATATTAAAGAATATTTTAAACCTTAAACATAAGTGAAACACTCACGTTACAAATTCTTACAAAGTTAAGTAGAAAAACCCCTTCAAGATCCCTCCTCTTCCTCTAATACTTTCTCCTCCTCTTTTAATACTTTATCATCCCTAAAAGTATGTTCTCACATATTTTCAATATATATAACTATATATATTCAATTTTTGTAGCTCATAGATTAATGCCCACTATACATGAACAATACACCACTACTTCTTATTCTTAAATAAAAATTCACCTCTACATGTTCTTGAATAAATATACTAATATTCCATATTCCCAAGTAAAGACACCACCATTACATGATTAATGCGCCTCTTCCCCTCATTCTTAAGTACAGATGCACCCTTATATATCCTAAGTGAAGATGCACTTCTTCATTTTTGAATTAAGGCGACCCTACTTCATATTTTTCTTTCTATTTTATAAAATAATGGTCATAATTAATGATTAAAATCCGCTACTTTCTATATTTAACACTCTATTAAATTAGTTATATTTTAGTAGTAGTATTATTATTTTCTTTAGGGAATTACAAACCCCTCCTTCAAAATACTAAGTCCTCATCTTGGTTGACACAATTCAAATCAATCCCCAAGTGTCGGAATTCTAAAGGTGGCTCCTATGAGTTCAAGGCATGGCTCCCACATGTATAGCACTTTGTCATGCAATTTTAAGAGGTGGCTCCCATACACGTGACACTTTGTCCTGCATAAAACTTAGCTCCATGTATTCCGACTAGTGATACCATTTTGTCATGCCCCAACTTAACAAAATAAAATTTATAATTTTATATGCAAATCAATGAATGAAAACTTCAACTAAAAAGGGTGCTCCTTATCTCTTGACTTTGTTAATTATCATTCGCATCTAAAAATATCAACAAAAAGAATGAACTTGGAAGCGCAACAAGCATTTTAAATATGTTTAAGATAAAAATTATTCAAAATAACTTATAATTATATTACCATGTGACTATAACACTAAAATTGATGGACAATCCGCCACTATAACAAAGCTTACAAAGTTTTCGATAGTTTCGAGCAACATATAACAAAGGTTCCATATCACATAGGTTCTGGATCACATAGCAAAATTATTATAATTAACATGGTTATACAAAACATATTTCCATATATTAAGGATTATATCATAGTCCCCCATATTAAAGAACATTTTAAACCTTAAATATAAGTAAAACACTTATGTTGCAAATTCTTATAAAGTTCAGTAAAAACACCCCTTCAAGATCCCTCTTCTCCTCTTCTTCCTCTAATACCTTCTCCTCTTCTAATATTTTCTCATCCCACAAAGTAAGTATGTTCTCACATATTTCCAATGTATATATGTGTGTATATATATATATATATATCAATTTTTGCAAATTGATTCCCACTATACATGAACAATACACCACTACTCATCATTTTTAAATAAAATTTACCTCTATATATTCTTGAATAAATATACTAATATTCCATATTCCCAAGTAAAGGCACCACTATTACATGATTAATACACCACTATTCCTCATTTTTATGTACACTAGCAATCCACACACGCAATTCCCATGCGCATAGTTTTTTATATAAAATATTTCTTAAAAAATCATGTATTGTAGTCCAATCTTAAATAATAAAATTGCAAATTGATTTGAAAATGAAGAATGATGGCAACCAAAGAATTCAATAAAAGAATTTGTAAATTGTACACTCAAATATTGTTGTGTTAAAATAATATCAATTAATTAAAGACAAAAAAATAGATTACTAAATCTACATTCAAACAAAGTCCTAATAATTATTGTTTTGTAATAATCATTTTTCAAATTTAGTGAAATGATTAGCATAAAAAACACTATTTGTGAATATCAAAAATATTACTCAAAACAATTATCAGAAATATTATTTTTTCATAGGTATTAGAAATATAATTGTAAATGTGGTGATATAAAAATAACTTTTGATAATTCTTTTAGTAACTTTTTTGTATTTTATAGTTAAAACTCTATTGAGTAGTATTTTCAAATATGATTGTAAGGATAAATTTGAAATACCAAAATTTGGTATCACAGCTGCTTAATATCCATAATTTTCCAATTATACCCTTCATATCTCATTGCCTTTTTAAACTTTAGAAAATATGGAAGGACAATTAAGTAAAAAGAATTAATTGTAGCCAGCCCCCAACCTATGGTCTCATTTACACATTGCCCCTCAATATTGTTGATGTGCAATTTCAACTCATGAACTAATTAAAA
This sequence comes from Jacaranda copaia, assembly GCA_014898725.1. Taxonomy (NCBI): domain Eukaryota; kingdom Viridiplantae; phylum Streptophyta; class Magnoliopsida; order Lamiales; family Bignoniaceae; genus Jacaranda; species Jacaranda copaia. Next base: position 46,288 of record JACGDI010005464.1, on the reverse strand, counting down.
TGTGCAATTTCACCCCCTAAACTAATTAAAATGTTCGCCAACACCACTTTTGCACTATTTCGATGGAATTTAACAAGAATATTCCGTTGCCTTTAACCCATATGTCCAATACTCATTAGTTAAATTCCAACAGAATAGTACAAATGTGGTGTTGACGAACATTTTAATTAGTTCAAGGGGTGAAATTGCACATCGACAACGATTGGAGGGCAATGTGCAAATGAGACCATAGGTTGGAGGGCTTACTGCAATTATTCCAAGTAAAAATATCAAAAATAACTTCCATATTAGACGCAAAAGTGTCTCCCTTTTTATAATAGTATAGATATGCACCCTTATACGTTTTTGAATTAAAATCCACCATTCCATATTTCTAGATAAAGATGCACTTCTTCATTCTTGAATTAAGATGACATTACTTCATATTTTTCTTTCTATTTTATAAAATAATTATCATAATTAATAATTAAAATCCACTAATTTTCATATTTAACACTCTATTGAATTAGTTGTATTTTAATATTATTGTTATTTTTTGGGGGTATTACAATATGAATACGAATACAATATCCTATCCGTTTAATTATATGCTTGCACCCCTACGTGAGATTAATAGGTAAAAAATATCATTTCATTTCAATTTATTAATCTTAAGAAATCAAATGTGAACATATACTTTTTTCAAATAATCTGAAACTTTGCTCGAGCTTGAGATAATGAGTTAAAGAATTAGTTATATAACTTACTCGAGCTCAATTAATTATGTTAGACTCGATTAAGTTTTATTTTTCACTGACAATTAATTCAAACTCAAATCTAATTTTTAGAATACGAAAAAATTCAAGGAAAGTTGAATAATTATCATATCCAGGTCCTCAGCCATGGGACAAATCAACAGAATAGGAGGTTAATCCACCAATGGAGGCTCCCGTATTAGCAAGTATAGAGATCATTGCATATTCTCTTATGCCAAAGGGGCCAGAATTTATTGAAAACTCCAATCCAAGCGTAGGATAGCGAACCCTTCTTCTTGGGATTAGCTTTGCCATCAGGTAACCCAACGGATACAATACCGCAAGTGTTGATGCCACGCCCATGATGCATTCACATGTCTGGTTGAAGACATATTTGTTGAGAATTAATAGAAAGAAGAATGATGCGGAACCTAAAAGCATCACACGGAATGTCCAGATGGGGGCCTGCTCATCATCCTCTTTGTTGTCGCCGGCACTTTCTTGCCGACCCGGCTCCAATGGCCAGGCGGCGGCCACATTGGCGCGGGTGGCTCGTCTTCTATATGCAGCTTCACGCATACGGTTACACATTCGTGGGAGGAATTGTAATTTGATCAGATGGTTGAATCTTCATTAATTACGCAGGATGGTATTGTACTTTTCAGGGCATATTGGGGCAATGGAAATAGGTAAAAGGACGATGGATCAGAGAGCAAAATGACAATCCGGATCTATTGACCAGAGAAATATGTTGCATTGTGGACATCTGCATGGTATGTGGAAAACTTCATATCCAGGCAAACATACTTCCTTCTAAAAATAGAACAACAAACAAAAACAGAAGAATGACAAAACATATTCACTAAAATTTGTATAGGAACGTATTGTGGGTGAGATCTCATTGTACGGGCCATACTGCGAATCTTAGGCCCACTAGATCGAATAGATACGCCCACATCCACATGGGCCAAACTCACACAATTCTGAGCATGTGGAATTCAGCCTTCACTACTCCTGGAAAGCCGTTCACTTCTTACCCTGAACACGATTTTCTATTATGTTTTTCCATATTTGATTACAAGAACTCAAAATTAAGCAACCATGTATGGAAGAGTTTAATAATATTTTGCTTCTAAAATAAATGCACACTAAAGTGGTAACTAGTATGCATGAACGGATTAAGTGAGAATGAAATGGCTTAATGGAAAAAAAAAATGGAAAATGAGTGATGTTAATATAAGTTGTACTATGCTTGGCATGACAAAGAAATAAAATCGTCATTTTTTACTTATTTCCTATATCATGATTAGTATTTAGCAATGATAGTTAAGAATAGGATGAAAGTACTCTAAATAATCAAATTATCCTTTTGTATAAAAATTATTAAAATAAAATATTTTATTGATAAATTATTTATATTTCGTAATTCTATGCTTTTTATACAATCTTTAAATTTTTTTTATTTTGTAAAGGTGTATGACAAAGACAATGGTTTATTTATATTTTGGAAAGTAAAATTAATTTTTTATGGATAAAACTAAAAGGATGCAATACCTGATTAATTTTCCTTTTGCTGAAGTTTAAAACTTGTGGGAGAAATCCTTGTAGATAAGAAGATATATATATATATATATATATATGAAGGTTTTGTGATGATTTAGAATTATGTTATTAAATATTAGAAGGTAATTATATCAAATACAAAAATATGTTCCTTTCTAATAGATTAGAAATAGCTAAACCCGTGCAAGAAGGAAGGAATGGCTAAACCTATGTTTTTAGAAGTGGGGATTCCTATAGGAATAAGGATTCCTATTTTTAAGTCATACCAATAATAGTTTAAAAATAGAATTGGGAATGCTCGTTACATTCCCACTTAATTCCATCATATCAATCGTACTACATATGTTAATGTAAGTTTAATGCCTATGAACATTCGAGATCTGAATTAACCTTATAAAAAGAGCATTTGGAGTTCTTAATGAAATAAATCCAAGCAAAGCGAGTTTGGATCTTCTATTCACATTTCATATTTCATCTTTTATTCTATTTTATAGGTATATATTAAGTGTATATAATCTACGTACAAGTATTTTTAGGGAGATATTTAGTATACTCAACATGCATTCGAGAAATGGAATAAAGAATAAAGCAGTACTTTACATTTATATTTTATTTCTTATTCTATTTTATGGGTACATATCAAGTGTATATAATCTACATATAAGTATTTTTAAAGAGGTATAAAACACACGGCATGTATTCGTGAGATGGAATAAAGAATAAAATAGTACAATTTGAAATCAAGGAGTGAACTGGAATAAAGGAGTTTTTATTTTATTAATTTTAGTAACAAAAAGTTAAGAACAATTTGGATCATTTCAAAGTCCGTCGCAAACTACCAGAAGCATAAAACACTACAATAAAATTAGTATTGAGTGACACTAAATAACATTTTATAGTAATAACACAAGAAATATAGTGATATTTGTAAAAGATACCCTATATTATAACATTTAGTGACATTAAATTATTATATAACAAATAAAATATTGAAGTTTAATTTAAAATGTCAACATAATATAATTTAAAGGTATTTAAAAAGTATTAGTAATTCTTTTTTGAAAAATGCTACTCGTATTTAAGTTATGAAATCATTTGAAAAATAAATATATATATATATATATATATCATAAAATATTTATGGTATGATTGATGTATAGGAATGAAATGAAAATAGAATGAACATTCCTAAGTTCATGCTTGGTATAATTTAGAAATATGAATCGTTATTCCCAAAAGTATGAATTTAGCTATTTCCTCCCTTTGAATTCATTGGGAACAAACCTATATTTTACCTTGACAAGGTTACACTCCAAAATTTAACAAAAGAGTTTGATTTAAAGAAGTACTTCCCTCTATATATATTTAGTATAATGTTCCAACTTATTTTATTGCTACGTGAATCTTATTTAATTATATGTTATACTCAATATTGGCACTGAAAGTTTAAATGAATTATGGAATGAAGGTACAAATTCCATTGAAAGAGTAGCCATTTGTGCAAGAAAATTATACCTAAAGATGTTGTATCAATTGGTGTATATGAAATGAATTTTTAGGGTATTATTAGAATAGATTTTGGATCAACTTCTCAAAATACATTACTTTTATTGGGAATGAACGAGATGATAAGTCATATATCATTGAAAAGCTACAGATATTTAGTTTCTAATGTAACAAATAGTTCTCAAAAAAAAAATTTCTACATAAAATTATGTTGAAATTACTAAAAACTGCTAGATCGGTGCTCTATTGTGGCTAGTTTCAGGAATATCAAGAGGACAACTCGTTTCCTAACCAATTTTAATGGTTACTTTATGTATTGGCAAATGGTCATCTATGTTTTTCCTTAATATTTCATAGTTAAACTCATTATATTTTTTAAATCATGATAAAGGTTTCCAACTTTTGAAAATCATCATATGCATGGAGGATTGTTCCAAGTAGGCTTGTCAATGGGTAGGGTATTACCCTAGTCATGCCTGTAATAATAGTATAATACATATATCCATACCCAATAAATAAACATGAGACCCGGACCCTACCCAGACCCATTAAGAAAAATGAAATGGGCAAAGATAGAATCTATGCCCATAAAATACCCAATACCCAAAAAATATCAAATATCAAATATCCATGTTTCAACTCTCTCATTCCCAACTTTAATATTTTTTACTCATAAAACTTTATTTAGTTATCATTTTTGTCATACTTAAACCTAAAAATATATTAAAAATAATTGGACGAACGCAATTATGTTTATATACAAAACTTATCCATATATCCTGTACCTCGAAGTTACTCATTTTTCAAATACTCAAATTTAGCAAGTTAACTCAAATTACTTATATCAAAATTAAATTTATATTAATAATCATGGCATACTTGAATGACACATTTGGATGTATGGGTTGGGCTTGATAGATTATATTATCAAGTCTCATTAAATGTTTGGTTTTAAAGAAATAAACCATTGATGGATATAAAGGGCCCGGTCTAGAATCCACAAATCAATTGATAAATAATCCCTACAATTTGGTCTAGATTATGTAATAATTTATCATGTTGGTAAAAAATAGCTAATTATTTGACAATTATACCCATGAAACTCATAAAATTTGACTATATTGCATGGCCCAATTATTTAATTCTTGTATCCATACAAGGGATTAATAAAATAAATATATATTCGAAATATGTAATCCTAGTCACTAAACATAGTGTTATATTATTTTCAACAGTTTAATCCCACCATCATATCATTATAATTTTATCAATCCTATCTATATATCCAAACATGTTCAAAGTGTATACTTAAATTTTTAATATATATAAAATAAAAAATTAAAATTTGATTATTTAATTTAATAAAATTATCTAGTATGCTGTGTTTGTATTGAATAACCCAATTTTGTGGCAATTAATTAAAAATTATTATATTAATGTGGTGTTTATTAATTAAAAAAATTCAATGATCAAATTTTACTAAATGTACACTTTGTTATATAAGCAAAGTGTTAGTAATTTATTCAATTATTAAGCTACAAAAGGCCTACAAATGAGCTTTTATCATCACTAACTAGCTAAATTTGTTTAAATCATACAAAATAAATACATTAAATCAAGATTTGTTTACTAAAATATATTAATGTACCCAATAGTTAATTTTTAATAAATTTACAAAATTAATTTAATAATAGATACATTAAATTATTCAATCAATGTATTAAATTATATTTTGTGGCAAATACATTAATAAAATAAGGCATTTTTTTTTATTTATATTTAAAAATATTTACTAAATGTAATAGCATAAATTTTTTCTACTATTTACATATATTTGATTGAGTATATTACATGAAATAATAATATTTCAAAAAAATGAAAAGAATAAAGCTAAAGAAAGAAAAAAATAATATCTTAGAGGAAAAATAGAGAGGAAAAAAACATAATATGGGGAAGAGAGAGAAAAGTGATACATACTCTTGTGGTTCTTATTTGTTTAACATACCAAAAATTAAATATATAAATTAATTAAATTAAACATGAAACGACTAAAATTAAATGTATACTCTTTTTGAATTTAAAAAAATTGAGTTAATTTTTTTAAAATATGCCCAAAAAATGAGCCAATATTAATAAATTACTCAAGCATTCAAATATTATATAGTTTTAGCATTTGGGTTGATAATAAAAAAAATTAAAAAAGATGAAAAAATTAGTTAGGTTAAAACACAATCCAAAATTTTGGTCTAATAAACTAGACCCAACCATAGACCCAATAGGTCTTGGATTTGATAAGATAGGACCTAGTTTAAGGTCTATTGTTTGGGTATTTTTAAGTATGGGTCTATGGATTAAATGGGACAGTGCAAATATAGAGTTTAACTATTTAAGATATGGACTTGAGTAGGGCATTGACAGACTTGGTTCCAAGTCCTACCTCTATAAGGCCACTTTTGTAATTGTTTCCGACAAACTATTTTGGAGAATAAAATTCCTATTTAAGCCTTTGGATTGCGTTTAAAAAGAGAAATCTTTTTATTCTTACCCTAAACTCTTAGATTTTGAGTGGTTGGTGTTATTACATGCTTAAGTAGTATCTTGTGGTTTCTTCTATTTAACATATTTCTTCAGTGTCAAGTTGGTTATGGAACAACCTTGATTTTTCAAATAGATGAGCATGGGAACTCGAAATCACCCCACTTGGACGTGAACTCCAGAGTAGCCATTTTAGTAAGAGGTATCCGCACAAGGGCAGAACAGAGTCATCCATCTTGTCATCTGGGGTTCGCTTTCTGATTGAATACTTGATTGGAGAAGTTTCGCTGCTGACCTCAACTCAGGAAGGAACTTAGAAGTGTGAAGAATTAAATCCTTAAGCAGAACAAGTCTGGAAACAATTTATCATTGAGATTCTGGTTTCAACCCTTCAAGCAACTCGGCTTGCCAAAATAAGGATTCTCCGACCATTAAATATGTATTGCAAATCGCATAAGCATCCGCTGCTCATGCTATCCATTGTTTGTTTAATATTGATTAAATTTTTGAATTCCCAGTGCGCCTACCAGCCATGGATATCACAAAACTTTTAGTGATGACATGGCATCCTCCCACTTCCTAATTGCTAGTGACATATTAGCTATTGCTTCGTGAATACATACTTGAAGATTATGAAAGGAATCCATGTGTAGTTGGTGAATGCCCTGCGCCAGGCCAGACAACTAATTCACTCCCAATGATCCCACAAGAAAAAACAGAGCTCTGGTGTTGGATTGCTACCTTCACTGCCAAAAGTTGCCTTCGACTCATCTGACATACTCATTTAAATAAATATGGGCCAATAGAAGTTGGCACAGTTGGTAAAGAGCGAACACGAGCCTCACAAAGGTAGCGCATTCAACTCCCTCTACCAATGTGAGGGCTCCGTTGATAGGCAATTTATAACCAAGCATCTATAGGACCCAAGAACATGCCCTGACGCTAGTGGTGACTGACATCAAACCCACCCAAACTATTTGTAACCAAAACAAAAATTGACTAAAAATGGCAAACTGATATCTAACCCACCCAAACTATTTGTAACCAAAAATAAAAATTGACTAAAAATGGCCATTACAGTTGCCCTGCCTTGCAACTTTACTAACTGTCAAAATATAACAGGGAAAGATTTTGTATGATATGATAGAGAGGACAGAAAACTCTGTTTTACATAATAGAATAGTGCGGGAGGTATGCACTGTTAGATTACTAATCTTCTCCACGGATGCATGACGATTGTGTTTTCTTTCTGTTGTGAAATACATTAAGCAAGAAATCATATCATCTGCAAAACCTTCAACAGAATAGAGAACTTCTACCCTACCATTTCTATAATCGACATCTCTTGGCAAAATAATCACATCCATCATAAACTTCCAAACCAGCTTGGCCTACTTCATCTTCCTTGAAGCAAGCACAACGCTTGCTTGTTTTCCCCGTCAAAGCTATTTCTAGAGGTCTCTGAACTAACCTTGGATAGCCTTCATCACACCATACCTGAAAGAAAACTGTTCCAGCTGAGCTCTACTTCATAGTAACAATGACAGAAAGCAGAAATAAAAATTTTGAGAAATACTACCTATTATTTACAGCTAGACTCTGCTCAAGTAACCAGACATTTAATTGAGTGCTATTCAAAAATTCTAGATTCAGGTTTATTGGCAAAACATTAGTAGAAAAAACTGAACTATTTCATTTAAGAAACTAACAACATTGCTTTGTTCATTACACAGCCTATAACTGGCCAAAAATACTGGACATATACAAGAGGGAAGTCTACCTCTGAGCCCTCTTCCTGACTCCATTTCGAATTACAGCTGGCTACTTTAGCTTCTTCTTTCTTCTGTTTCTCAAGCAACTGGGCGCCCCTAGCTGCCTTTGCTTCAACTCCTTTCAAGTATTTTGTAGGATTTCCTTCACTATCATAGTAGCGACCAACTAACTTACCTACAAAACTGTAACATAAAAGTTCAGAATTATGTAAGAGAATTCAATTTGGGTCATGTTATATACCAGATGAATTCATTCCTGACTAAAGCAAGTGTTAAAGCCACACATTGCTTTAAGCAAACAGGCAATTTGGAACACATTTTAGAGTTTAGGTAGTAGATGGAACGCTCGAGAAGTTAGGGTAAATGGCTTAATTTTTTGAAAGAGAGATTGCTAAACAAATCTTCTGTCCAAAGACAAACTATTCAGGAAGTGATTATTACAAAGGTTGTTGTTTCAACAGGAATATAACTCTGTCGGGCTTCTAGCATGGTCAGTTTCACCTTGTAAATCTTAACTTATATCAAGTAACTGATGATTCAAGAATAACAATAAAGGCATTACTCACATACACGTATGTCCTGAAGTAGAAATCTCGCCATTCAACGATGCTTTTCACCTATGGTTATTAATGACATAGACAAAGCATTTTCAGTCATAAGAAGAGGAAGAAAAAACCCGGAAAAGAATTCAAGTTCAAGAAATATGATGCATGGACAACCCAAATCCAATAGATATGGAAGGATAGAGCAACACAGTGATTAAAGAGCTTATGCGTTTGTGAATATACAAGGGTTGGTGTGGTGGCAGAAGAGAGAGCACAGAAAGAAATGATGCATATTCAGGAAGTGGTGGTTTGTCAGGTGGGGTCACTAATTACTATGAAAAAGTAAGTATATTCTTAATGATTAAATGTAGTCTCAGATTACATTTGAAAGTAATGAGAATGATAGCAGGCACTTGGACAAAAGGTGTACTTGAAGAGTTAAGAATTGGTCATGCATAATGCCTACATGGGAATTGAAACACCAGAAAATGAGCAAACAATAACAAATGTGAGGAAATAAATTGAAGTACCTCAGGGCTAGACAACCCTTGTAGGTTATTCGTAAGTCCCTCTCCTGCAAACATACATCAAAGAGAGTTTACAACTCAGAAACCCAAATAACTGATATGACTCAGCAAGCTCAAAGCTTTTGCTATAGAATCCAGGACAGTTGCCAAAATGAACAAAAGTGATGTTCTGATTTCTGCTAAGTATTACCAAGCCCTTCCAGCATCTCTGAAAGGGGGTCTCAGTGGACCAAGAACAAAAATACACAATGAAACCAGGCTCCATTTGAGATAACATAGGTGGTGAAATTTTCCTTATTCACATTGTTGTTGTTAGTATTATTATAATTACTATCATAATTATTTGTACAACTCCTACTGCATGACTACAACTGCTGTTTCTACTATTGCTGCAGTTGCTCCTTCTACTACCCCATAGTCGCTGTGGAAAATATGCAATAAACTACAGAAGGAATAATAGCTAGAACTAGGGATGGGTCTGGGGCGGGTCTGACCAGACCCGGGACCCACCCCTGGATGGAATTTGAGAGACTCGAAACCCGCCCCGCCCCGTCTTCCCTTTAGCCCCAAACCCGGCATGTTGGACCCCCCTAACCCACTTCTTTTTTTTTTTTTTTCCATCACTTGAATGTACAAATTTTGCAACTTTCAAGCCGAGCATTAAGTACCAATAATATTTTATTCCAACTTTAACACAATTTTCTCCATTTTACATTGTAAATAATGCATTGACTTACTAGACTGATACATAAACCTTGTCATGAACCAATATAAAATATGCCTTCTATTAATATACATAAATTGAAATTATTTCAGCAAAAAGATGAAAAAGATAATTAAATAATCAAAATTTTGCAACTTACAAGATCATATAAATTTTGCAACTCACAAAATACAAACATGCTAAATTCATAAATTGATTATATATATTTTTTTAATATAATTACTATTATACGGGGCGGGTCCACCTAAACCCATAACCCGTCCCGAACCCGGGCAGGTCTTTAAAATCAAAATCCAAAACCCATTTATTGCATACGGGACAGGTCCCCAGTTTACCCGGACCCATTGCCATCTCTAGCTAGAAGACTTTCACTGACATAAAGACTTTCACAAGAACAAGACCAACTCTTGTGCTGCCCAGGTAGGCTGGCTACTTTTTAGTTTTCTCCAGCAGCAACTGTGCAAAGTCTGTTTGGCAACTGTTGTCATGTGGAAATCATCAACAACCATTATAATCTTTCAGAAAATTCTGTACTAAAATTCAAAAGGTGGTCAATTTATAATGAAGCTAACTTATAGCCTAGTTTCAATAATTATGAACAACATACAGACAGTCTAACAAAGCATGATTTGAGGGTGGATCATTTAGGAAGTAATTAGTTTGATTAGAGGATATGTCCTAGAAAGGCAAACTTCTGAAAATTTTGTGCAGAAAGAGGACTGCAGATTTGGACTGCAAGCTTAAGAACTGGAATGAGAGGTATGAGGAGATACAAGAAAGGTTTCAGTTTCAATTGCACTGAATCAGAGAAAACATTATGGTCAAGTAAGAAGCATTGTGGAAGGAGAATCACTGCAGTCAAACCGACACAAACCATCAATTTGTTAATTCATTTTCTCCCAAAAACCAATGTATGACCACACTCAACTTATCCAGCGAAGAAACCTAATAGACACCTGAACTCTACACTTGCGCTCATCCCAATATGCCACAACCTTGGAATCAAAATAAATATTAAAATCCGATAGCTGGAATACGATATATACTCCCCAGACATGATGCAAACTACCATCATTTTTAGGACCCAAAAAATTTCTTAGATTTTCCCTATGCATGAAATGATCATTTTATTAGAATCATAATTAGTGAAATTGAAATGCTTGAGATCATTTCATATGTGTTGCAAATATTTGGTACATATTGAGAAACAAAAATTGGATTGAGAGGATTTGACACTTACGCATTCATACAAGTAGATTTTTTGAGGAAGGGAAAGAAAAAGGAGAAGAATGACAGGGGTCAAAGACTATTGCTTTTGTACAGGTCCTTACTTCCCTTCTTTTCCTTTCTGCTTGGACATAAACAATATGTTACTTCTCTAGGTAATTTTTCTTCTATACCTTTCTTAACAATTTGTTCTTTTCACTTTGTATGCATCCTATCCAACACAAATGCCTATTGCTTAGGGCTACCAACAAACTTAAGTTATCTAAATTAATCTTGTCTTATACAGAATTACACATTTTTGTACAAGGAGAAAAAGGAGAAGAAGTCTGTCAGAAACATGAATAAAATTCTACTCCTTACATCCAAATATAAGGGAGAAGAAGAAAACAAAATAAGGAGAGTTAAAAGGGACAATTAAAGTTAAATACCTGTAAAATTTCCTGAGACAAACGCACGGGAGGCATCCCTAAGAAAGTCGCCAACCAAAGATCAATATGCTAAAAATGGAGTCAGTCATTTCATTTCCTAAACTTATTTCTGCTACGTAATTGATTATTAGCATGAATCAGCATCCATAAAATATTGTTTAGCAAATTATTTCAAATTCTCTACATACTTTAAAGGGAAATCTAACAGTTGAATAGTAGTACCCATGCAACAATTTCTAAAATAATGTGCAGGTGGTTAGATGAGATCAAGGAACATGTTGATAGATATCAAACTCACGAATATAGGAATTGAAGGCACATACAAACTCTCTTTTAACTATTTTTGACTCCTACATCATGTTTGTTAGGGTAATTCCCTCCAAGCCAACTTGTTTTTACAAAACAATCTTATTTAATCAATATATATATATGTTTCATCTACCATCATCTTCTGTATTCCATTTACTTACATTTGGTTGAAATTCCTAGATCATATACAGCTATTAGACTAGATTATACACAGGGTTAACAATCATAAATCATGCCTTTACGATTTTTATCTAAAATACTTTCAAGTGAATAAAATCTGCCAGGAAGGGCCATTGACTAGATTTGGATAGACTTGCACAAGTGGTCAAGCTTAAAAGTAGAATGTTCATTTTATCACACCATTTTTATGTCCTACAGATTTCATGCATTTTCAGCATGTACTATCCAGACTGGTTAGTTATCTCAGAACTTAAAAAAGATGTTGGACAATTGGCTCATCCAAAAGCAATTATCAAAAGCATTATACTTCAGAACCATGGGAAGATGACCTTATAGATCTCTTCATGGATCTTATTTTTAGACTTTTAGTTACTTCGATCATACCAAAGCTGAGAGTGGTTCCGTCTACAACAAGAATAAGCTTTTACTACAATAATAGGTAGCACAAATCTAGCTAGCGGATTCAATTCTACTATTTTAAAGAATTTCCATAGTGGTTTATGGTTGGTTTTTTAATTGGGGATTATTTCCACATAAAGAGGGACAAATGAAGATTTTGCTAGTCTAATTCCTTAGTGGCAAACTACATAGATATTTTTGCAATCCTTTACTAAGCTCCATGGATTGTCACGCGGGATATTGTCATTCTGGAAGGCGGCAAAACTAAGAGAAATAGTTTCTAGTATACCTCATCTCGGTAGATATGTTCTTTTTGAATGTGGAATCTGAAGGACTATATTTTCCTAGTAAGATGATTAACTAATAGTAAACACCTAAAATTAAAATAGAATCCCGTGTGTCATATTACTGAAATACTTCAAGAACTCTTTAACAGCTATTCAAAGGACTTAATGAAGCAGCTTAAAGCTATGCTAGTTAATTTATTTGTCAATGAAACAATTGGAACTGAAGACTTGGACAGACTCTATCATGCAGGATGCATAGAATCCCTTCACATGGTTGGCTTTACTTAATAAAGCATGACAAGAGACAACAACTTTATTGGAAAGAAAACCCAGCATCCATAAACATCAGCACTTAGTTCAACAACTTTGTCGATTTTTATGATGTAAGCAATTATCAGCTCAAATTATTCAGATAAATAGACATAGGCATAGGAGAAAGGACAAACTTGAGACGAAAATCAGAAGAAGCCTCTTTTCCTTGTGTTGGATATGGTTCTTTCTTTCCCAAAAAAGCTACTATGAATATCAGCACAAAAATAGTGTGCTCAATTTCTTGCTAAACATGTTAATTTTGGACTATGAAGTCTTTTCTTTAGTTTCTTACACTCACTTTCTTGAGAAAGAGAAATATATATATATATATATAGATAAACAGCTTCTGTTCTTTTTATATTCTATTGAACTATATGGATTTCGTAATAATGAGTTTTAGAGATGAACAAGAATTCAAGTTATTGTCCTCCAATTATCCTCAAAATTCATTCTTCACTTCCCTTTTATAGGAGAACATATGAAGAATTGAATTTCCAAGAATAACATCATTAGATAAGTTTTATACCATTATAAATGGCATTTCAAGAAAAATTCCTTTACAAAAGATAATTGAACCTTGAAGCTTATAGTTAAGACGAATAAACTTTCATCCCTTTTCTGCGTTAAGGATAACAATTGTTTTTGAGAAAAATCTTGAGGGATTTAACACTTCATTAATGGAGTTAAGATCTAGACCAGAACCCAACATTGTTATAGCATAAAAGAATAATCCTTTTCTACCAGAATGATGATTTTTGCATATGACTTATGCGGGAGAACACTATCAACCTATTCAAATAAGTATATGAATCTATTTCATCTATTTTTATTAACTCGTTCCACATTTATAAAGTCCATTATCTTTTTCTTTTCTTCTTCAAATTGTTCTTTCCTAATAATTTATTGAGCTCAAGAACAATAACTCATCTTTGAAGTTCTTGTTGCTCCTTTCAAAAGTTTTGCCTTCATGGTTTAATTCTTGAATTGGAGAATTATTTCTTGTTTCAGAAGTTGAGTTTGGTTTTTAGCTCTTTTAAAAGTTTTTTTCAAGGCTATTAGCCTTAGATTCTTCAAATCTGTGTTTTGCAATATCAGTCCCCTTATACTTCTGAACTTTAGATATTTTTTATGAGGGTTTCGCTAATCATCAAGAAAAGAAATTTTAACAATAATATATAAGATGAAATTTTCAGATTTAGTAAAATCCTTTGGCCTGGGTTCATTATATTGGCTTCAAAAACACAACAGTTTAAAGATGAAAAAGATTCTACATTTCCACTATTGAGCTTCATTTCTGTGGTTGAGAATTGAGATCTTTACTTCCTCTTTTTCAGAATTTTGAGTCAGAAAGAAAGACGTGCCTCAAGGACCTTATAAGGCTTTCATCAACAAAGGGTTCTTCATTCTTTTATTTTTAGTAGACATATTCATAATTCCTGGTCCATGGCATCTATAATGCTCTATTGTTCTTTTTTCTTTTTCAGTTTTTGTCTTTCCATGTTTAGGAGGAGAGCTTCCTTTTGGCCTGAGATTATTGCCTCTTTGATAGGTCTCCTAAATTATATTTCTTTTTCTTATGATTTTTTATGTTCTCTAGACGTATAAGATCTTTTTTGTTTTGAGGGAAAGGCACTGATGAATAACCAATTTGTTCATAAACCTCTTTTGCTAGAGATTTTTTGTTCTGAAGCTGTTCGTGAAGCACCATTTTGTTACATAAAGTGATGCCTCCAATTGCTACTTCAGTTGCAAGATCACCATAGATATTTAATGAACAGGTGTAACCCCTTCATATTTTTGCGTCAATCTATTATGGATTGTTTTCTGTGAAGAAGTGAGGTAGTTCAAATAAAAACTTTTCTTGCCACAAGTCATGTTAACTATCTTCTCTAGTAAAAGTTTTAGAGAGGAACACATTACAATACCATGAGATAGATTTTGGCTATGTAAGCTAACAAATTGCTCAGGTTTTTTAACCAGCTACAAAATTATATGACCGACAGAATAAATATGTGTATTAATATGAATATCAAAGGAGTACCTGTCATACTAACAATTTTAGCTGTTTCTTCCAATTTCAAATGGATATTTTAGTTTGCTCTCAATAGCAGCATATAATTAAAAAGAAAAAAAAATAAAAGAATTGCAAAACTTAGGTAGTGTCCCTCGTGTATGGTTAAGTGCAATGATTGTGCCAACATTCTTAACAAGCAACAGATGAGCAGTTAAAAGCACAAAGATCAATTTTCAACTTGTCCAGACAAATAACAAAGCCCCAGGAATAAGCATATGAACCCCACATCAAATCCACATGTTCCTTTGCTAAATGATTGCTCACAACACAATTCTTAGCATTTTTGGCTGATCCTAACAACCAGCCTAGCTAAGACGACTGCCGAGCAAAAATTATGCAAGTTATATGCATAGCATGAGTGGCGAATATAACATTTGGGAATCACGTGTAATGCCATGCTTGTCCTTTCCAAAGGACCTGATGATTGCCTGCAGGCTCTTTGCATCGGAACTATTACAAAGATCCATTCAGATCAACCATAATGAATTTTCTAGCAGAAAAATAATAAGAATTTCAAATGCATAATTTACTTGCTCGTTAACAGAAACGCCCACCGCCCCAACCCAGAAACTAAACATGGATACGTATGATAGCCATTAAGGTAGCAATCAGCTTACACATAAACACGTATAAAAAGTGGCATAAAGAAAGAACATACGAACAGACCTTCCGGAAAAATGGTTGTAGCCTCCTCCGGCACCATAATGACTTTTGCCTTTACTTACATCAAAAACTGACCTGAGTTAGATGAGGGTGGGGAGGAGAACAAGAAAAGCAGAAAGATTAAAAGACTAG
>JACGDI010005464.1:12739-26309 GCA_014898725.1 Jacaranda copaia | reverse complement strand
TCTTTGAATGATAAGCAGCAATGGAGCTTAAAGTAACTATGGAATTTATTGCTTGTGTTTTCATTTCTCATTTCTCATTTCCATGAGGAAATAGTGAGAATTAGAAAAAAAATTATGAGGCAATGATTGTTTGTAAGGTAAAAGTATAATGATTACAGTTGATGTGACATGTAAGAAAAAATGAGATGGTGATTGTTTGTAAGAAATTTTTTGTGAGGAAAAGTTGAGAGATGGTTTTTTTGTGAAATAAATTTATTTAAATAATATAAGATAATGTGTAAATATAATTATATACTATGAAAATGATTTTATGTAATAATATTAAAATTTTATGTGTAAATATAATTGTATATTATGAAAAAAAATTAAATAACAAAACATTATGTCCTAATATAATTACATAACAAAACTAAATATTGTTATGTAAATATTAAAATAGACAATAAATATTTATAAATATTATGTGTAAATATAATTATATATTGCAAAAATAATATTATGAAATATTAAAAACGTGTGGATAATTATATATCAAAATATTTTTATGTTAATAATACAATATAATGTCTAAGTACAATTCTATAATATGATAATAATTTTATTTAAATATAATAAAATTTTATGTGTAAATATAATTGTATATTATGAAAACAATTTTGTTTAAATAATAAAACATTATGTGAAAATATAATTATGTATTAGAAATATAATTTTATGTAAATATAAAATATAAATGTAATTTTTATGTGTATATATAATTCTATATTATGAAAATAATATTATAAAATATTAAAAATGTGTGAACAATTATATTATCAAAATAATTATATTTAAATATAAAAATATTACTTGTAACTATAAATATTTATTACAAAAATAATTCTGTTCAAATATTAAATATTATGTACCGATATAATTACATATTATGAAAATACATCAAAAGAACTATCTAAAGAAAATAATAATATTTTAACATAAAAATATTATGTGTAATTATAACTACATATTATGATATAATTTCATTTTAATGTTAATATATACATATAAATAATTATATTATAAAAAATATTATTTAATATAAAAGTATTATGTGTAAATACAATTATATGTTATGAGAAAGTAATTGTTTGTGAGGTAGAAGTGTAATGATTATAGATGATGTGACATGTGGGAGTGATTGTTTGTGAGAATGAGGGAAAAAATTTTCAAAGAGGAGAGGAGGAATTTTTTAGAGAAATTTTGTGTGGCGGAAAAAATTTTCACAAGCAATCACACATTTAGAGGACTTTCTTTGTTTTTGAGGGCTTGCTTGTGATAAATTCTCACAAGCAAGCACAGTCTAAATCTTGGCAACCTATAAAGATGGAAAGGTTTGGGAGAGTGGAGATGGTAGTGAGGCTTGGCCTCTATTTATAGAGGTGCAAATTTTACTTGTTTGCTTCAAGGCCCTGATCTTTTATCTTAATTTGAATTGACTCTAAGAAATTAAATAAGTCAAGAAAAATCCATAATCTTTATATTATTGTGTCGAACATATGTAATTATTTATTTATAACTTAGGAGGTATATTTTTATATTTTGTTATCTAGGTATACTTATATATGCTTGAATTCATGGTGTTCATATATTTAGTGAATTTGTAAAGTCGAATTTTGGTTAACCTATAAAATCTAAAATGATATTATCTCCAACAAAATGGTAATTTTATAAAGTGATCTATAGAATTTTTAAACTTTTGATTTCCTATAGTTATCAAATAGATTTAATGATTTAATTTTTAAGAGAAATTCACTAACGAGAAAAGATAGATGTTACATTTTTGTTATATGTTTTGAGAAAATGAATTTTGAGAGTGGGCCTCGAGAATATGAGAGTGGTGTTGGGAAATGTACTAGAGTTTTATTTATGTTTTAAGGAATTAGATAGAAAATAGTTTGAAAAG
Source organism: Jacaranda copaia (assembly GCA_014898725.1). Classification (NCBI taxonomy): domain Eukaryota; kingdom Viridiplantae; phylum Streptophyta; class Magnoliopsida; order Lamiales; family Bignoniaceae; genus Jacaranda; species Jacaranda copaia. Next base: position 24,367 of record JACGDI010005464.1, on the reverse strand, counting down.
TTTTAATATATTTGTTTATTTTTTGTAAGATAAAATGTTTTACTATAGTAGTTCAATCAATATTTTTTTTGTTAGATATTTGGGGTAAAAATAAAATTGAATATATTTTGATTTTATGGATAATAAAAAAAAAGAAAAATTTGCAATGGACCCCACTATGATCGTCAAAATAAGCACAAAACCCCCCATAAAAACTAAATACACAAACTTCCTTATATTTTTTAAAATCACGCAGCAATCACCCCTAGGAGCATCGGTGTAGCTCACGCACGGGTTTATGCAACTGGATATGTATTTTTCTACATAAAAAGATGATAATACCATTACTTATCAACCGTTGAATTTTTTTAATAAAATCGACAGTTCAAATTAAATCATATTTCATTTTTTTGAAAAAATATTAAAAAATATAAATAATATACTATCATACATATAATATAATAATCTCAATCCCAACACCCCTAACACCATCCCGCAACCCCACCCCACCCTCTACCATAGCCATAGTCACGATTGTTAGTAATGAGGTTGAAAGTTATTTTTACTGTACTGAATTAGTGTTTGGGCTGATTTGACCTGACTAGTCGAATGATCTAATTAAGAAATATCTTTGGGTTGAGATCTGCAATTATGAGTAAATGTCAGACTAGCCAAGGTACCCTCAACTAAAGTACTATGACACTCAATTTAGTACTGGTCAAGTAGATAAATTGAGCAGCAAAGTAAGAGTATATAGTGAAGAATAGCATACTTTAAGAGTGGCTGGCAATAGAGTATTTATAACCTGCTCCATGTGGATGATATGTCCAAAATGCCCCTATCAAGTACAGAGGGCTTTTGTCCTTGTATGAGAGATATAGGTCACTCCCATCCATGTACTATTCTAGGTGCACCACTTCCTACATTCTGGGATAGGATAATACACTGGTGGCACACTTTCTAATAGAAGTGGAGGTAGAGGTGGTACTACGTTGGCATATGCCATTAATGAGAAGGCATACTGCTTGTTAAAGCATTAAATACAATAGAGATATGAATCAGCACTAGGACAACCCCTCTATTGACAATTTCTCAATCGTAGAAGTGTTTGAAAAGAGTGGATGGCTTCAAGGGGCACGACGCTTGATAACTCTCATTGGATACAATTGAGGACAATTCGCTCGATTTGGAGTCTATGGTTGAGTAGCTCGGCCCAATTTGTTGTAGAGGTGGCAAAGCGATGGCCAACGGCCCAACTGGGCTTCTGAGGTGAGGTAGGCCTAATAATATATTTTGAGTTGATAGTTGTTGGGCTGGGTCTGCTGAGCCATCCCATACCATGAGTCCCTCCCACTCACGGTCCCGATTGAGCTTGTCGACAAGAAGGAGAAAGGAGTAGCTATGTGGCTGATTGATGATTTTAGACAGTCGATCAAGGTTATGAACACTCGACCAGGGTTTTTAAATACTCAACTAGGATTTTGGTGCATTTAATGCATCTATTACGTTGAGCCACACAAAGCGCTAGATGAAGACTGTGTAATTATCACTATCGATTGAGTTCGCAAGTCCAAGTGCCTATAAATAGGTACAGTGAAAATGCTCATTTTACACTTTTACTATATTTGGTTTAGTCAAGCTTCAAATTCAAAGAGTTCTCTTTCTTCCATTCTGTGCTTAAAATTTTGTCAAGATCTTGTAAATTTTATATTCCGGCTTTACTTTTTCCTTAGCTATTTGTTAAATATGTTAAGTACTTTTGATAGCGAGATGACCAGGTCCCAATGGGTACCATTTTCACGGGGAGGGTGATGGCAAAAGTACATTTAATAGCTCGTTGAGCGATAGCTCGACCTCCAACAGCTCGAGTGATGAGCGGGTTGCTTCGGGGGGTAAAGCTGGCACAATTGAGGTGCCAGCATCGCGTGGTCGACTTTTCACACTAGATCATTATAGTGAGATTGTTTCAAAAATTACCTCGGCTTATCTGGCACGCATTAGGGAGATTTACCATATCCTTATTGAGTATGAGCTTTTAGTTCCTGGTCTATGGGATATGATGCATCGACCTTCGAAGAGTGTATCATTATTTTCGAGAAAGGGTTTAACTATGGACTTAAGTTCCTCCTTATGCCAGTCGTGATTGACTTGTTAGGGGGTCTGCATAACGCAACTCCTACCTAATTATTTTTTAACCATATACAATTTTACCGTGCCGATGCACCTGTTCAACCAGCTAGCTTTCTTTGCTAATTTCTCTAATCTCTCCCACCTCCCTATGTCCTGAAAGTCAGGTAGCACGGAGGAATTTGGGTTCTATTATCTCACAGCACAACCGCATAAAAAATTCTTAGTGACCCCGTCCTCTTTCTATGACCATGAGTGAAAAAGATATTTTCTTTATGTTTGAAGGCCCAGAGGGTTTAATATTCCTAAGGGATGGTGGAGGGGGCACATTGAGATGCTGAGTAATCCGACCTTTAACTAGCCAAACACCTTCATTCAAGATTTGGTGGAGTTTGGCCAAATGAAGGCCTTAGTTTTTATTGAGAAAAGGTGTTTGGTACTGGTTGGCTTATCATCGGCTGATCTAAACTTGCCCACAGGTGATCAACTAAGTAGTTTTCTGTCGATTGTTATGATTTTATTTCATGTATCTTTCTGCTCGAGTTTAGTCATTTATTTTTTTTATTATCCTTTATATTTGCAGATCAAGAAAAGATAATGAATCAAGCTAGGCAAGAGGTGATGGCTTGGGCTCAAAGAAATGAGGAGCGCCACCAGGCAGTGGCCACTCAATAGAAGGAGCCTCGACCATGGCCTCAACACCCTTGATCACAACCTCAGCACTCCCTGCCATTGAGTCAACTCTACGAGTATCACCTACTCAACCAGCTACAACAACTAAAAGTAGTCCTACTGATCAAGGCAAACAACAATGGTCAAGCAGAGAGATGCAGCTCCTAAGAGGGCAACGAGCAATAAGGACAAAGAGAAGGCTACAACTGTTGGTCCGCCTTTTGGCTACAACATGTTCAGTAAGCGCGACTATAGGGTACTGTTTCAACTGCCTTTGCTGCTAATGCCTAGTTTCGAGATGGAGCCTAACGTGGCCATCCACAACTCGACCTCAATCATATTGTTGGGGTCGACTAGGGCCATTGCGCTCAAATATATGGTAGCGGAGCTCTACGTGTTAAACCAAAAAATATTCATGAACTTAAGCTAAACTAGTATGCTTAAGGCTCTAGCATACCATTGCAACATGGTAAGTGTATGGTTGATTCAATTTTCTCATCAAACACTCTCTTTTATTGGTCGATCATACTTTTCTAATAAGTAATTTTTCCTTTTGAGTGAGCCAACTTGGCTATCACTTTTATCGGAGGTCGGAGCTAGCTCTGGTCGATCAAGAGCACCTGTAAGAGAGAGGCAAAATTGAGACCATAAAGGTACAGCTCAAATTTTCCCAAGTCAGGGTCAATCAACTGACCAAAAAGGTGGTGAACCTCTGTGAGCAACTCACGATAAAAGATCAACAACTAGTCTTGGCTTTTCAAGAAACGAATAGGATAGATGAGCTGTGTGCAAAGCTCAACTGGTTGTTCAGCAGAGCTATGATTCTGGTCGAGTGACAGGGCATAATGCTGTGATGCAGGAGGCCCAAGTAGAATTTTATAGAAAGCTCCTGCCAATGCGAAGGCAAATAGTGCAGCAATTCATGCTATGCTCAGCCTTTTAGAACGCAAGTGTAGTCTTGTAGCTTGACGATGCAAAGATTACATTTGATAAGGCTATTAAGCAGCTCAAATATCTAAGTTATGCTTTTCGAGCAAAAGATAAGGATCGCATGAGCCCCATCTTGGACTAGCAGTTACAGCCCTATCTCGAGCCCAAGGAGGCCGCTACCGAAGAAGGTACTGCAAGAGATGTTCCGCCCGAGTCCATGACCATTACACAAAATAAGTAGATGGAGGTGTCGAGGAGGCTCATTGTCATAGTGAAGGAGTTCGACTTCACCTTTGAAATTCAGGATGGCATGGTCGATGTGGGCAAATATGTGCTGCACCCTAAAGACTTTTTGGTCAATGAGGTAAGGCATTCGCAACCAGTACCAGACATTCTCTCCTCTATGGCAACAAGGTCCAAGCAGGAGGCTGATAGCCCAGTTGTCATTTCAATTTCATCGAGCAATGAGCTCGATCAAGCAATTAAAGAGGGCACTCGAGCAGTTCGAGTTGAGGATCTAGGGTTGAGCAACTGTTGATGTTTCTATTGCCACAAGATTATGGTCAACCTGCATAGGTTGTTCAACACTCTTTGTAATCTTCTCATTTTTTTGTAATGAAGCTTGTAATCGAGAGTTCCATTTAATGAAATAGAACTTGTTATTTTGTCGACATGTAGTTAGCCATTTTCATGCTTTATTTTGCTTTGACCTCAATAGTCTTGTCAAATATGGATGGTTGATAACTAATTAATTAATGTGAATCCCATAACAATAACAGCATAAATACACACAGCATTGGGGTCGATTAAGGTTATTACCTTTGCAAAGGAACATGTGCTTTCATTGAACCAGATTTGTGTGGTTAACGTTTTGTTACTAAATTATCTTTAACTTCATGGTTGAGTAGTATGGTCATTTTTTGGATAACTTATTTAGGGTAATAATAAGTTAAATTTTCCTGGAGTTTTCACAAGATTCTACTCGACTATGTGGTCGAGAGGTGACTGACCAAATTTGGTAAAACATATTATATGATTTTATATGTGTGGTCGACTATAGTCAACTATGGGAGCTCAGAGGCCTTTAATCATTAGTGTGAAGCCGTTCCTTGGGTTGACCATTATTGTTTGTGTGTAGAACTTTGATTCCTTCATCGGTCAACTGTGGGGTTAGTCATAAATATTGGGTTGAAAGCCTTAGTTTGGCAGTTTGAAGTTGCTTTTTAGCTCAACAGCGGGGTCAACTACAAACTCTTAGTTGAGAAGCCTTGATTTAGCAGCTTGAAGCTACTTCTTGTGTTAACTATAGGGTCAACTATAAATGTTGGCCTAAAAAGCCTTGATTTAGCAGCTTGAAGCTGCTTTTTCGGTTGACTACAGGGTGGATGGTAAACATTGGGTTGAAAAGCCTTGATTTAGCAGCTTGAAACTACTTTTTTGGCCAACTATGAACCTTTTGAGTTACGAAAGAGAGGTAGGAGTGGTTGCTATTGTAGCATTACAAGTAAATGACAATGGAATTGCTAAAAAGTTTGCTTATATCAAACAATGCAAAGACTATTACAAAACTTTTATACTTAAATTTTTTTCAAGTTGATAGCATTCCAAGGACGAGAAAGTTCATTGCCGTTGATGTTGGCTAGTTGATGTGCTTTAACACCTTGACGACAGTGTAGGGCACCTCCCATTTGGGGTCAAGTTTGCCAATGCTCTTGAATACTTCCACCTTCTTGAGATACAGGTCCCCGACCCTGAAACGGCATGGTCGAACCCCTTTATTGTAATTCTCTGCCATCTTTGATCTATAGTGTTGCATAATGTTATAAGCTTCTTGCATCCATTTGTCGATTATCTCCAGGTTGAGTTTTCTTTTGAATGTGTTCCTAATCAGGTTGACGTGGATCACTCAAGCTGTGTGTTGTATGAGTTAAGAAAAAATGACTGCTTAAAAACCATAAACCAAACTATAAGAGCTGTGATTCGTGGTTGTATGGGAGGTGGTCCTATATTCCCATAACACCCTCGGAGGTCATCTACCTAGCTTGACCTGGTCCCCTATATTCGAGCTTTCCGATGGTCGAGGATTGTTCTATTTGTTACCTTTATCTGGCCATTAGACTGAGGGTTCCCCACCGAGGTGAAATATTGGGTGATCTCTAAGGCTTCACACCAATTTCGTATGTTTCGACTTTGAAACTATATCCCGTTATTTGAAATGAGGATCTTAGGAAGATTAAAGCGGCAGATGATATTTTTTCAAATAAAACTTTTAATGGTTGCATCAATTACTTTTAGGATGGCCTCGACCTCGACCCATTGGTGTAATATTCGACTATTACAATTATGAACTTTCTCTAACCCATCATCTTTGGCAAGGACCCCAAAATTTTGATCCCCCACTAGTCGAATGGCTAAGGGACCTAAACATTGATCATGGATACGACTGACTGGTACGAGATGTTTGAGTGGACTTGATAAGATGGACACTTTCAAGCAAAGTTAACAGCATCTTTCAATAGAGTAAGCCAAAAGTATTTGTATATGATGATCTTATGAGCAAGGCATATTCCTCCTAAATAGTTCTTGAACATGCCTGTGTGGATATCTTGTAGGACCTTGTGAGCTTAGTCAGGATCCAAGCACCTTAGGGGTGGTTTAGAGATCAACCTTTTATAGAGCTGGTCATGTTCATTGAGAGCAAACTTGATGGCTTGTCCTCATGGCTGGCGTGCCTTATTTTTGTCTTTAGGAACTGTGTCTTAACTTAGGTAAAACTTTATTAGATCTTGCCATAAATGAAGTATCTCTTCAACTCTCCAGATAAAATTCTATTTAAGTATGCCTACTAATGGTTTGTCGGTAACTAGAAAGATTATCGTTCTATCTCTTGTTCCTTTGGTCAAACTAGAAAATTTAGATAGGGCATCCATTCGTTTATTCTCTTATCGAGATACTTGACTAAGGGTAAACTTTTTGAAAGGCTATTGTCTTCTGCCAGGTACTGGCTCATCATCGAGTCCTTAGCCACAAAATTCCCTTTGACTTATTCTACAATCAACTAGGAGTCTGTGATTGCTATCAGGTGCTCAACCCCTCGATCTAATGCCATCCTCATTCTAGTGGGAGGGCTTCATACTCTACCTTATTGTTGGTAACTTCATAATCAAGCTTAATTGTGAAGTCATATTCCTCCGCTAAAAGGGAATGGAGAACAACACTTACGCCGCCTCCTAATACGGTCATTGACCCATCAATGTGCAAGGTCCAAATAAGAGGGGTTTCATAATTCTACATGGGGAGATCAACCCATTTAGTGATAAAGTCTGCCAAAACCTATGCTTTAATGGTTGTTATAGGTTGAAAAGTAATGTCAAACTCTTCCAACTCAACGATCCATTTTATTAACCTCCCAAATGTGTCTATCTTTGAGAGTACTTGCTTCAACGGTTGGTTTGTCAATACTATCATTGCATTGGACTTAAAGTATAGTTGCAACTTTCAAGCCACAGTAACTAATGCTAAGGTAAACTTCTCGATCTCCAAGTAGTTATATTTTGGACCTTGTAGCACCTTGATACAGTAGTAAACTAGTCAATGATTTTCATCTCTAGTTGAGATCAGAATTGAACTAATAGAGGCTTCAAAAATAACCAAGTAAATGTGTAGTACCTCTCCGAGTTTTGGCTTGGCGAGGATGGGAGGCAAGGACAAGTATTGCTTTAATTTGACCAGATCCCAATTACATTGTTCATTCCATTGGAAGCTCAACTTCTTGGCACTCCTAAGTATCTTAAAGAAAGGAAGTCTTTTGTCAACCAAATGAGCAATAAGCCTACCAAGGGCCATAATCCTCTCGACTAGGAGCTGTACATCTCTGACCGTTTGAGTTGGTGCAATATCTAATACTGCTTAAATTTTCTATGGATTGGCCTCGATGCCCTTTTAACTAACCATATAACCCAAGAATTTGCCTCTTCAAACTTTGAACGTACACTTATTTGGGTTTAATTTTATGCTGAATGCTCATAATATAGCAAAGGTGTGGTTGAGGTTAAGCAAGTAGTCTTTGGCTTTCTATATTTTGACAATCATGTCATCGACATAAACCTCCATAAACTTGCCGATCTCATTCTTAAACATAAAGTTGACCAGTCTCTAGTAGGTTGCTTTAGCATTTTTAAGCCCAAAGGGCATGACCAAAAAAATAATAAACCCCATTGGGGACCACTAAAGGGGTCTTGTCCCTGTTCTTGGGTGCCATGAATATTTGGTGACAACCCTGGAAAGAATCCATCATACTTAATAGTTCACAACCAGTAGTAGAGTCAACTAGTAAGTCTATACGAGGCAGGGGTAAAGATCTTTAGAGCAAACTTTATTCAAATCAATGAAATCATTACACATGTGCTATTTCCTCTTATTCTTAGGGATGAATACAACATTACAAAACCACGATGGGTATTAAATTTCTATAATATAGCCTGAATCTAAAAGTTTGTTGATTTCGTCCTCGATGATCTGGCACCTCTCGGCATTGAAAGTTCTCATTTTCTACTTGATGGGCTTGTATGAGAGGTCGACATTAAGGCCATAAATAATGACACTAAGGTTGATTCCTCAAAGTTCAGATGCCTTCCAAGCAAAAACATTAATATTTTTCAACAAAAAATCAACCATAAGACATTCCATGTGGTGGCCCATGTTAGTTCCAATCCGGTGGTCTTGTCGCGGTTGCCAAGTTCCAGCTCAACTATTTTGAACTCTTCAATGAGCTCCACTCTGGTATCTTTCAACTTTCTCTTCTTGCTGGCTTAGCCCTCCTAGAGTTTCACTACAAGGGCGTCCCCCGAGTTCTTTAGTTTTTGTCGAGTCTTTGCTCACTCGACTCAACCGAAATATTGTAATATCGCCAGGCCTCTTTAATATTACACACAGCTCACATGTGCTTACTAAGGTCGGGAATTTAATTTTCATGTGGTACGTCGAGACAATAGCTTAAAAGTCATTCAAAGTTAGTCGTCCAATTATCACATTATAGGCGAATAGGACATCAATGACCAAGTAATTGATCATGAGTGTTCTCCTACGTGGCGCTTTCCCAAATAATGTAGATAAGTTGATGGAACCTTTTAGTATGATCTTTGATCCCCTGAGTTTGACTAAGGGTGTGCACACAGGCTCAAAAAATTAGTTGGCCCAGGTTCATCCTTTTCAAGGTCTATAGGAAAATAATGTTGGTAAAATTACCATTATCGATCAAAACCTTTCTCACTTCAAAGTTGGTGATCTTGATGAAGACCACTATGGGATAGTCAACTTTGTGGTCAATGTTGTTGCCTTCGAGGTAGGCAAGGTCGATGTCGGCAAAAGAGACGAGCTCTGTGTTAGTGGACAAGTGGGACATTATTTTGACTAGGGAGGCTTTGGTTGACTCTAACTTCCTCTGTGTCTGCTTTCTTGCTGATTTTGAGTCTCCTCCAGTGGAACCTCTTGCAATCATTTCAATCACTCCTCGAATGGGTGAGTGGGTATCTTAGGTAATTTTCTTTCCTTTATCTTCTCTCCTCGAGTTAACCAACTTTTCTCTATGGGGAGTTTAGTCAATTTTGCCCCTTTTTATCTGGGAAACTTTAGCCACATACTTCTTCAAATGACCCTGTCTGATCAGCCACTCAATTTTATCATATAGATTGAAACAATCCTCCGTGTCATAGCCTCTTTGCTTGTGGAAGTGGCAATATTTTTTCATCATTTCTGTTTCAATTAGCTTTCTCAAATTTTTGAGGATGTTGTCATGCTAGATTGCAAACAACACCTCTTTCCTCGAGAGGTTAAGTGGAGTGTAGTCATGGAAGCATTTGATGAGAGATCGAAGACCCTCCATTTGTTGCTAGTTGTCTTTCTCCTTAATTTTCTTTTTCTTGCCCTAAGGATTACCAAATTTTAATCTGTTTATCTCTGCCTAGGTCATATATCTTTTTACCAGGTCGAGTAACTCCTCCATTGATCAGGGGCATTCTTGCACCAAAGTATGGGCCTACTATTTATGCCTGAGTCCTATGAAAAAGACATCGATTAGAAACTCGATCCTTGGGTTGTCAATTTTCAACACCTCTATGTTGAACCTAGTAAAAAAATCACGAAGGGACTATCCCTTATTCTGCTTCTTAGTATGGAGATGGGCGTAGGAGAGCTTTGCCTTTCGTCAACTGATAAACTAGTATAGACATATACTCATTATGTCTATGTAGTTGCATCATGTGCTTGAACTGTATCAGGTGCTCATTCAGGTTTGTTGAGCTATCATATTGCGGAAGTTTAGTCAGAACTTTGGCGTTAGCGGTAATACACTTGTCGATTATCTCCTAAATGAACAGTAACCCTCTTTCCTGGCGAGATCTCTAGGGGTCATTAGGGTTGGGGATCCTTTCTATGTTTCTCCTTGAGCATTTATTCAACCGTTGAACTTGGTGAGACACTTGTTCCACTCTTCTTGATTCGCTTGGGTCATATTTCAATCAAATTAAGGCCCACGCATTGTGTCCTATCGCATTGTAGGGATTGAATTGGTTAAGCTGCATGATCTGCTAATTCACTAATCTCTTTCGGCTGGTTCTGTCTCGAACGTTCAACCCCATCGCATTGCTGGACTTGAATAGGCAGAGCATAATAGTCAATAGAATAAGCAATTTCTTCTTGTGGATTAGGTCGACCCCTTTCTCTGGGAAGGTGCCTGGGGCTAACATCTTGTTTGGTTGGTGGCCGCTTGGACTCTAGTTGACCACGGCTATCTTTTGAGGATTTTTCTTTGGGTGGTGGTAGTTGCAGAGTCGTGTTGGTGGCTGAGGTAGGCACAGTAATGTGCCGATTTAGGGCATTAGAGAGCTGAGCAAAAATCTATTCACTGATTAGTTGTATTAGTTAAGGTAACAACTTACTTCAGCAGGGCACTGAATCTTAGGGCATGTGATTATTGTTGAGGTTGAGAGGCAGGAGAAAATGTTGTCCTTCTATTTTTCTCCCTTTTAGATGTAGCTCACCTGGTGTATACTATTTTTCAATTATAGTCTCAATTTTTCCATAGACAGTGCCAAAATGATAAGGTTGAAAGCTATTTTTACTGGATTAGGTTAGTGTTTGGGCTAATTTGACTTGGCTAGTCAAATGATCCAATTGAGAAATATCTTCGTGTTGAGATCTACAATCACGAACAAACATCAGACTAGTTGAGGTATCCTCGGTTAAAGTACTTCAACACTCAAGTTAGTACTGATCGAGCAGATAAATCGAGTAGCAAAGTAAGAGCGTATAGTGAAGAATATCATACCTTGAGAATGGCTGACAATGGGGTGTTTATAGCCTTCTTTAGGTGGATAATATATCCAAAATGTCCCTATCAAATGTAGAAGGCTTTTGTCCTTATATGGGGGCTATAGATTATCTCCCATTCCTGTACTATTCCAAGTGGCACCACCTCATGCTTTTTGGGACAGAGTAGTACATTGGTGGTGCACCTCCTGGCATGAGTGAATGTAAAGGTGGTACTTGTTAGGGCATTGAATATGGCAGAGATATGAATCAGTGCCGGGACGACCCCTTTAGTCTATAATTTCTTGACTGTAGAAGTGGTTGAGAGGAGTGGGCAACTTTAGAGGGCATAACGCTTGATAACTCTCGTCGGGTACAATTGAGGACAATTCGCTCGACTTGGGGTCCATGGTCGAGTATCTCAGTCTAACTTGCTGCAAAGGTGGTAAGGCGATGGTTGATGGTCCAACTGGGCCTTTGAGGCGAGGTGGGCCTAAAAATGTATTTTGGGATCAATAGTTGTTGGGTTGGGCTTACTGAGCCATCCCATACCATTCAGCAACCAGGCAAGCAACCTAGCCAATGGCTATGGTAGTCATTTCACGCCATGGC
>JACGDI010005464.1:0-12639 GCA_014898725.1 Jacaranda copaia | reverse complement strand
TATTTTTTATTAATATTTTGACCCCACTTACCTAAATTCCTGGATACGCCATTGGGGGGAGGGGATATATAATATAAATTTATATATTGTATATGTATATTATATAGATAAGTATAAATAAAAAATATATTATATATTTTTATGAATATAATATTATTTGATTTGTATAAATAAATAATATATATGCTTATATATTTATTGATAAATTCATACGCGTGTATATTAAGTATTATTTAATTTGTATTAAATAAAATTTTTTAGACATACGTATATATGTGTATAAATAAAAATATATCTATATATTCTTTTACGTAGATTTAAATATATATTATATATAAAATATAAATAAAAATATATTATATATCTTTTTATAAATATTAAATATTATTTAATTTGAAATGGAAAAAAAATTAGAAGAAAATGATAAAAATAATTAGGAAGATAAAAATAAAAATGATTTAAATTTTAATTTTACTTAAGGGTAATTCTATTTTTTTAATATTCAATGGGTAGTGAGCACGATTTTCAAACATACAAGGAACTTTTCTATGTGTATATATATATTGATAGAGGGGTATTATGCCTCTTTTGCACATCACAAAGCTAATCCTTAAAAAATCTTCATGATGTGTGTGTGTGTGTGTGATGAATGTATATTAACTAGCAGGGGGTTTTCGAGGCTTTGGGGAAAAAATAAAGGGGATGTTTGGTTATATTTAGGGGTTATTTATGATATATATTTTAAGAAAATAAATTTTAAGAGTGGAGTTGGAAAATGTGAACCATATAATGGATGATTGTTAATTCTTTGAGGAAATAGATAGAAAATATTTTTAAAAATTTAATATATTTGTTTATATTTTGGGAGGGAATATTTTTTACTGTAACCGTCAAATTAATATTTTTTTCATGTGCATGTGTTTGTGGTGAAAACGAAATTGGATAATATTTTCTATTATAAAAATAATTATAAATATTATGATATATATTGGAAAATTTGGAGTTTTTAGGGATAATAAAAACTGGAAGATGATAATTTGGAGAAACTTATTTTAAAATTTTGGAGAAAAAATAGATACATATTTGATTATATTTTGCCAAAATAAAATTATTTTGACAAAATATAACCAAATATTTTCAAAGATATTCTAAAATGGCTCGTTTTGAAGCCAAAATTGAGTATATCTGTGGATATATTTTATTAAAATAGACTCTGTTTTGGCCAAAGGAAATTATTTTGACAAAATAAAAACCAAACATTCGGAAAGACACTCTAGAATGACTCATTTTGGAGCTAAAATTGAGTCCACGTTTGGATATGTTTTTTTTAAAATAGATTAATTTTACTACCAAATATTGCCCAAAATTTATTGTTAACTTCTTCAGTGTGATGCATCTAAAAAAATAACACACATTTAAATATTTTTCTAATTTATGTAATTTTTTCTTTGCACATGTGTATTGGGATACATATGTTTTGGACTTCTAACTACTCTTTTCCTTTTCTTTTGCGTCCTAAATTAGCCCACAGAAAGACTGGAATGTAAGAATATGGAAGGAAGCCTTCGCATTACCTAGCAAAGGGAATTGATTATACGAAGGAAGCCTTAAATTTGTGAGGTCAGATTCAGATTGAAGTTCATAGGAAGATGACGGTGGCGGCGGGAATTGGCTACGTGCTGTTAGCACTGGGCCCATCTCTCTCACTCTTCACCGCCGTTATAGCCCCTAAGCCCTTTCTCGTTCTCACTCTTCTTTCCAGGTTTTTTTCCCTTTTCTGGAAAAACATCGTTCTACATACAATATTTGTTTATGTCATTTATGTGGAATTAATTTGGAGGTTTACTTTGTGCTGTTGATTGCAGTACATTGGCATGGCTGATGAGTCTCATCGCGTTATCGGCAGTCTGGAGAGCGTTTCTCCCGTTCAAAACGGCGGCGTGGTGGCCCTATGCACTTCTCGTTCTCACATCTGTCACCTTTCAAGAAGCCCTCCGGCTTTTCTTGTGGAGACTTTGCAAGTAAGTTTGTTTCACTCGGCATTGGTTGTCATTGGAGGAAAATTCTTTTAATGAGTCATCTATTGTGATATTATACTCATAGCATTAGTATTCTTTTGCACATGGTTTGTTTCTTTTTGATGATTCAATAAACAGGGTGTAAGATTAAAGATATTGACGAAAAGTATAGGTTTATTATGGTTTATATTACATCTGCGGGAGTATTACTTCTTCATTTGATAGATTAAACATGCTTTTACTTGAATAATAGATATGGCATTTTATTGAGATTGCATTTGTTTGATTTATTGAAAAAATACATTTACACATATTTATGTCTTATGACTCAAATAAGGCAAATATATGCATGTTATTGTTTAACTTTTCTAGCGTCATTTCTTTTTCAAGTTGATATACAGAGCAGTAAGAAGAGCAAAATAAAGTTCGAAAGAATATGATCAATAAACTCAGAGTTTGGAGCTGATCAATAATTTCCTAAAATGCAATGTTCACTAGATAGATAATCAAAACGTTGGGCAACTGAGATGAGTTTGATAAACCAAACAAGTAACTTCTGTAAAGCAGATCTCCTGTTGGCTGGGAAGGAGCACTTCTCCACTCCTCAACCACCACCACCCCCTGGCCAAAAAAAAAAAAAAAGGAAAGAAAGAAAACCTCTGAGACAAGTCCTGTGATCTCTTTTGTTCCCTACTAAACATTTTTCTACTACTTAGTTTCTCACTCCCCATATGTTGGAAGACACAATACAATGAGCTGGGAGCCTTCTAATTTGGGCCCCAACATTTGGGTATGGGTTTTGAAGAGAAAATTTTTATTAGAAAATGATTTGATGTAGAATGTTCATCGGTGAAATTAGATCACAACTGCAGGTGTGCTTTTTCCCTCATATCACAATTTCCTTCTTTGAAAGGGAATTAAGAGTGTCATTTTTCAATCATCCGACAATGGCTGCAAAAATTCAGTTTTAACAGCTGACTCTGTGTAAAATTCTTCCCACATTATTCACCTAATACCACATCTAATTTTGATTGGATTTGAAACTTATATGAGCTTCTGATGTTGTAGCATGATTAGAAACTGATCCATTGGTTTCTTCTATGCAATATATTAACAGTGAATATGTCAAACAACTTGGGGAAAAGCTTTTGTGCTGCTATATGAGTTCCCTTCTTATAATATGTAGCAAGTATAGCTTGGGCTTCAACCTGCAGACGACTTGTTCTGTCATATAATCGTAAGATATATAAGAAGCTTTAATCTTTTACCATCTTCATATATGAATTTTATTAGGAGGATGGAAGAAATACTGGATGCTTTTGCTGATAGAGTCTCCAAACCTCGTCTCTTTATTACTGATAAGATGCAAATTGCTCTTGGTAAGTTTTATTGGTATATATGCTGCATGCCCTTCCCCGATCATTATTCATGTGAAAAGTCCTTTAACAAGTCCAAACTCTATATGGTTGTCCCTGTGTAGTTAGAACTGTTGGTGTTTTTATCATATCCTGTAGGGTATACAATATAATAAATTGTAATGCATATTCTAAATGCAGTCACAACGATGTGCCTCTTTCTTGTCTTAATTATGAGATAAAAGGATTTCTTATTTCGATCTTTACCAGTTATCCTCACTATTCTTCCTGTCCTCTGTCACTAATTACATGGGCTCAGCTCTTTCTTGGCTAGCATCCATGCTGCCATTGGTGATTTGGACTCAGCTCTTTGCCAGCTATTACCATGTTGATGTAACAGGATACAGACTTAGAAATCAGAAACTAGATTCACATGAAGGAAATAAAAGAAAACGGAGGCAAGGAGAAGGTCAACTTATAATCTTGATGCAGGCGTAATTACCTTTAGATGGTTATTTTAGATGAAAAATCACCATTGGTTTTGGCCAGAGAATAGAAGGCATATTCAATATAATTAAATGATGCAAGAATGGATTGCTACTGTTGAATTAAGCTCCTAGCATTTCCTATAAAAAGTGTCCCCTCAGGAGGTGATGGGTCATGGTAGCAGTTATATAATCCCTGGAAGTAAATATCCATTTTGATCTTTATATAGCTTATCTCTATTCCAAATCTATACGTCCAATGTAGAATATCGGATAGTAACATGTTGAACGCAGCTTTTACTATCATCATCGTGCTAACAATTTTGCTACATTGTGTCAACCGAACAAAGAGTCAACTTTTGGCTGAGATGTAACTTTTTGAAGCATCACTGAAAGTCACATTTCCATGTAATCAAAGAAATGCTTAAATGAGTTATTGACTGGAAGATGATAGAAGTGAACTTAAAAGGTATCTAGATAAAGAATTGTGCCCTTCTAGATATAAGGTCTATAGAGTATATTTTATTTTCATCACATGATCTTCTGTTAAAAGAAACACATAAATCATCCAGTCTGAACTGTGAAGAATGAATGATCCTTGAATGAAAGTGAAGTCAGCAAATCATTTACTCTCTTTGAAAGCTAGGAATTAGAGAGGAATGACAGTGAGATTTAACTTTATGCAATAATGTATCAGGACATTGATTATGGAGAAATGAGAACAGCCTGTGACAACTGTTCTGATGATGTCAGCTTATACAACTTAAGTGCTTTTGTAGCGGGAAGTGGTCCCTATTAGGAAGCTGCCACTGTACGTGCAACATTATTATGCATTCTTCTTTACAAGTACTGCCAGACTTGCAGAAATGTGATATGAGTGCTTGGGAGTTCTCTGTCTTACTCAATTGGCTTCTTCACAGAGTGAAAAGCCCTCCAGTCCAGCATTACTAGTCTTCTCTGCAAAATGAAAGCAATTTAATAGGATAATCCTCTTTAATCTGGCCAATCTAGTCGATGATATGGGTTTGAAGTTCTCATACACTCCAGCAAGCAGTTGGTTTTCATACTATAGAAATTATAAAGGATGACAGGAGATGGGTGACAAACTTGTAACAAGGGAACTTCCATGGAATTATAAACATTAATTTTTGGTACTTCTAAAGAACCGAGACATATGCTTTCTCTAAATTTTTGCTACCTAATAAATTTGCTTCCAGCTTAGAGAAGGAAACTGATTGTAATTCTTTTTAACTAACTTGGAGCCCTTAAAAAAACATTTTAACAGATATAATTATACCAGTGCTGGTCTTTGGATAAATTGAGACATCCTTCCCATATGGAAAACCATTCTCATTTATGGAAAGCACAGCTGTACTTATTGCAACTTTCAGCATAGAAAATGTCACCTTTATAAGGCAGGATATAATTGGCATCTTTTGGGTTGACGCATGTTCTGTTTATGAAATATTGTATATGGATTTCAGAGTCCTTGCACTTTTTCTAGGTTTAATATTAGGGGTTTGTGCCCCATCTATGCACAGGGGGTCTTAACCCGAATAGAAAAATATATCATCTTTGGTAACACATGTCACTCTATATTTAATGTTTCTAGAATCAAGTTTGATTTCCATTTTTCATAGGATAACTAACTAAAAATCGCCTTCTGAAATGCTAGCAAATGATAAAGATGAGCTTTTAGATTATCTAGAAAATTCCCAGTTCTAGCTTTTAAGTACAAGATGCAGCTGGTGTTTGAAGAACTGAAAATGCAACCCAACTACATTATTGTACATGAAACAATGAATTTCCTGCCCATTTTGTTATCTTGCTTTTTCAAATGCTATTTTATTTCGCTCTGCAGCTGGTGGAATGGGTCATGGTGTCGCTCATGCTGTCTTCTTCTGCATAAGCCTTTTAACTCCTGCATTTGGGCCAGCAACATACTATGTAGAAAAATGCTCGCAGATACCATTTTTTCTTATCTCTGGTAAGTGGTAGGTTGCTTTGAAGGTCCTGTAATTTAAATTGATACACAGACTGGTACTGCTGATTAGAATAGTCTCTATATTACCTACATGTGACCATAGCCTGCCAGATTTAAGACAAAATTTTGAATTGTCTCTTGTTTGTTAACAAATCTAGGATTGACTATCTTGAGAGACATTTTTTCATTGTGAATCTGTAACTTCTCACTTGTTCAATCTACTTGGGTTTAGAAGCTGAAAATCAACAAACATATTTTTCAAGAAGTTCTAACTTTTCTAGACTACTATAGAAGATGGGAGTTCTTAGCTTGAATTTCCAGCTAAATTTTCTTTCCTATTTTTCCTATCTTATCTACTCATTCCAATTGACATTCATTTTGTGCTTATAACCATACAACCAGTACTGCCCATCCAGAATTTGCCATCGAACCTTCACTGAACTATTTGAGTTTCAGCAACAAATTCTCCTTGGACTCATACAATCTCGACATCACCCTTCATCATTAACCAGATCCACCTATCCTCATCTTCTGACAAGAATCTGCACCTCCAAATTGAGAAAACTTATTTACACTTACTAATCATGATGTGCCTAATTAATTATATGAATTTAAATTTCCCAAACAAATTTGAGGGAATTGGTTAAATCATTCAATTGGCTCTCTTTTGCATTAGAGAATCATGTGAGCTAACCTACGCTTTCAGTATATACATGCATTGTATAATATTCTCAGATATGATAGTGCTGGTATGTTAGAATGGTTTGTGGTTTGGGGTAAGGGGGATGGGGTACAGGCAGAGAGAAAAGTAAAAAGGATGGCAGTTGATAGATGAGTTGCTAGCTACCAGGGGAGGAAAATAAGAGTTTTATTTTTATTTTTTTTCCTCTTCAAAGGATTTAAGGGGAAAAATAAAGAAAGATAAATATCAAAGGATTGATAGGAAGTGGAGCAAATTCGATTAATAATTTTGTAAGTAAATGTTCATTTTCTCATTTATCTTTTCATCATTGAAATAATCCATACCCAATAGTGAAACTGTTCAAATTTGTTCAAATGAAGAAAAAGAAAATGTCAACTCACACTAAACCATGAAGATTAGCAAAGGCTATCTTACTCTCTTATTGTTGCAATGTTGTTAACTCCAAATAGAGATGTCAAAGAATGGAATTATTTAGTGAGCTAGCTTTTGGGGTGAGTTAGGCCCAAAGCCTATTCTTTAATATGGTACCAGAGCCACCCATTCCTGATGTTGGGTTACCTACTGTTGTTCGGTCACCAATTTCATGTTATTCCACGCTCCAGATGTTCATTCATGAGCATGTGTGGGTGTGTTAGTGTCTTATATCGGTGAAATAAATAAGTTGTGGTTTATATATATTGTCTTGGGCAATTCTCACCTCTTGAGCTAGCTTTTGGGGTGAGTTTGGCCTAATGTCCATTCTTTTACAAGTGATACAGGCTGAATAAATCCATCCTACGTGCCTTGTACACTCTTAGAAGTAAATAATTATGAGAAAAAAGCATACTTCTAATAAATTTTTATCTCTATACTGCAAATAAATTCTATGAATGATGAAGCATGTGGCACTTTATATTTGACCTTGAGGAGTATTGCTATCAAAGCGCTTGATAAAAAGTTGATGTAATTGCATCCAGTAGTATTAGATTTGTTGTTGCTATTGCAATTTAATCATTTTAACTTTTTTCAACCTTTTTTTGTATTTACATTGGTCGTGCCTTACTGAATAAAGAAATTGACATGCACAAGTTTTTCTTTTTCTGTGCTGTTGTCATTTGTTTTGCTTATCCTGGTTTTACAATATTACTTATGATGCAGAAAATGAACCAGCCCATGCACGTAAATACCTAGTAGCACTACTAATTTACCTGTTTCTTTTATTATTTTAAAGCTAAAATTTCTCTTTTTCTGGTTTTTGTCCTTCTTTTGCAGCTATTATAGCGCTAGCATTTGTTACAATCCACACTTTCTCTATGGTTATTGCATTCAGTGGTTACTCGGAAGGAAACAGAATAGATCAGTATTTTGCTCCTGTTGTTCATCTTGCTGCAGGAATGCTTGTAAGTATTATTCTTGTCCCTTTTTGACCATTTATTACATGATCTATATAATTGATGTTGGCTGCATGCATTGCTTGTGATCAAGTCTCCTTAATGGCAAATAATATCAACAGTCCAGACCATTCGAGAAACATTTCTACGTCTTGTGGAGATAACTGAAAATTTATATGGTTGCCTGTCATTCTCTTCATGTCTCCTGTTGATTGAGTTTTCATTTTTGGATTTATAACTTGCAAGCATTGTTTGCATGTAGTGTGGAGTTTTTCCTATTGTAACATTGTAAAGTTTATGCTTGTCTTGGAAAATATTTGGGCAGCGAGCTGTGACAAAATTATGATAGTTTGAATATTTGCTCAGATTTGTACAATTATTTGGATTGCTTAAGAACAAAATTGCTTAGTTTTCTTCTGAAATTAATGTATAAGTAACTTAAACCATTTTAAAAAATGGTTATTGGAAGTTTTGCTATGATTTGGGGATGATTTACTGGCTTACGCTAGAATAAAAGCCATATTTGTTGTATGTTTAATGAACCTTTAACTTGTCCCCAGACACTGATAGATCTTACATCTGGGGGCTGCATTATTGGCATTCCTCTACTTTATGGCGTAGCAATGTTAACTTTGGCACATTGTGGAAAGATGGTCCGGAGGAGACTGACAGAAAACCAGAGCAGGCAAGGAAGCTTATACTGATGGCTCGAGATATATAAAATATTTTTTGTAAAAATTTCATGTTGAGATGTTGCATATTGAAGCAATTGTTGTCGACCACTTTAGCTAAAAGGGAGAGAATACGAGCTGTGGCTGATTTGCATCTCATGTGCCTCATGGTATAAATGCTATTTATTCTGCATTCTGCTTTGGGTACATGAAGGGATATTGTTTCCTGTCAATGTTATGTTTTGCTTTTGAAAGGTTTAATTATAAGATTCCATACAAAATGTTTTTCGTTTGTGATTGTTTCTTCCTTAGCAAGAGATGCAGTTAATTAATGGTTGCAATCAGATTCCAGACAGACAACCAGCTGCTAATCCTAATCCTATCAACTGATTCCAGTTTTCAGTTTGCTCTCAGCTTCAATATGGAATTCTCGTTGGGTTCCGTTTTGTTTTCCTTTTTTTCCTGTTAGTTCTTTCTTCCCAGAAAGCTATGAACTAACTTGCCTAACCGATGGGGATTGGAAGAAACATGTGTTTTGTTTTCATGTCAGAATGTCCTGGACAATCTACGGATGTTTTCTGTTCCAACTACCGTTGGCACAACTTAGAGCACCAATTTCCAATTTTCACTGAATGCAAAGTACAATTCTTTGGTGATGGAGATGGAGCCACAGAGGAGTGGAGCAGAAACCCACCATAATTTCTCAAAATGTAATACAAAAAAGTAACAAAAGACCAACACTTAACCCTCAATTATTAAAAAATTCCTCTGTGCATACGGATTCCACTATGAAATTTTGAAATTTAACGTTACAGAATTGAGCGACTCCAATCTATTATAAGGTTATTATATCTCTATAGGGTGAGCTTCACTTTGCACCCCAAAAATAAGCCTGGTAGGCACTTTGCACCCTAAAAAGCTGAAAGTTAAAAGAATGCACCGCTCATTGCTCTATAAGCAATCCTGAGAAGTGTAAATTGGCAGGCGTCGGAGGAAATCATAGTTTAATATTTAGAGCAGTCCTCGTGAAAGGTTTGGGTGCTAAAGTATTGAATAGCAGTACAGGGGTAGATTAGTGAAAAAGGATGGTAAATCCTTCTGAGTTAATGGCCAATGAGTGAAGGGAGAAGGTTGACAAACAATTGAGATATCTGCAGAGCAACCTCTCACCTCCTCAAAGAAAGAGTCAGTTGTATCCTCGAAAAACTCGTTTCTTTTGCTTGCTTGCGTAGATTGTTTTTATTTTCTTCAATGAACATGTACTCTTATTGTTTTTGTTATTTATTTACTTTTGTTGAACAATGATGCAAGTTATAGCATGCATGTTGTATTAGATTGGTTAAAATTTTGAAGTTGTGAATCAGAAGAAGGCAAAAATAAGGCCTTTGTTTGGATGCAAATTGGATGAATTGTGAAAAATATTTTGAGAGAGGGTGTTTTGGAGAATGGATTGAGAGAATGTAATGATTGTTTATTTTTGTTTTGAGGTAGATAGAGAATGATTTGAAAGAAAATTATTTGTTTGAAAGTATTTAAGGAAGAAATGAATTCTACTATACATGTTACGTTAAATTTTGTCGAGTTTGTGTAGTGAAATGAATTTTTTAATATTAATTATAAATACATATATATATATAGGTGAAATGATTGATGTGTGTGTATGCATTGAAGAATAAACAAAGCAAGGTCGACAAAGAGCCCCAAAAGCCCTAGAACAGGCTTGAGGGGTTTGGAGGCAATCCCCCCAAGCCTACACAGTTACAGCATGCCCAGGCGTTGAGGGGGCTCCCCGGCACTTGAAGGACTAACTCAGATGCAAGGCAGAAGGGGTTATTCTAGCAGAGAGAGTGAAGTTCAACGCAACGAGCTAATGCGCCGGCGAAAAGAATAATTTTTTTTCTAAACTCCATTTTTGCACCTACACACACACACACGTACAAGGAAATCTACGCTCTTCATACACAATTACTTGAGACAGTTGTCGAGGAGTACCAAAAGGGCCGGCGTCTCCAACTGACCTAGAAACCTAGCTACTAGAGCTACTAAGCTCCCACAACTATTGAGCTAATCCCGAACGAGCTGTATGCCAGCACGAGCGAGGACAGGGAGAGATCTGCATGAATCGGTTGCTACGATTTTTTTATAATGAGCAGTAAAGAGTATTTAAAAGATAATTTCGTATGTTTTGAAATGTTGATTAATGAATGTGACTTTATATTTGTTTAAAATTTTAAGAATTTGTAAAATATTTTAAAAGAGTGCTAACAAACAAAACCTATAGCTATATGTATTTGCGCCAAATGTTGATCTGACGAGAAGTAATTAGAAAAAAAAATGGAGCACGTGACAACGCATTTTCACATGTCGAGCTATGAGATCATCCTCTTTATTTTGGGATGATGAAAGAATCGTACCATTTGAATTGTTTTTTGTTTTTTTTTCAATACTTTTTTTGGAGGTCTGAAAAAATTGCAATTAATAGAATTCTCTAATTTGGGGCTTTCTATGATCTAATTCGGGGTTTTCTATGGTCCTAATCATTTCATTTTTATCTATTATCATGTAGATACTTTATTGTCATCGATTTACAAATAACTAAATATCTACCTTAGAATATGTTTGTTCTAAAAACAAATAACATTTAATCAAATAATTTAATATTTATTTTGTTCTCTTTGAAATTCCTTATTTATCCTTCATTCAAAATTTTATTATTTTAAAAATAACCCTTGTTTGAATAAAATATTTCAAAATAATTTAATTTTTTTTAAATTATTTAAATTTTTATTCCTCCTCAACTCCTATTCTCCAAACTCTTCTTCCTTCATATACCCACCATCCATTGCTGTTATAACTATGCTGCCAAGTCCTTTCCTTCTCCTCCGACCAAACCCCCATTGATCCATCAAGTACAGGCTAAAAAACCTCAAAACTATTTCTTCAATGTAATTCCCCTCACCAAATCTCATTGTATTGCTGCAATCCCATATTGTTTATCTCCGTTTAGTTTTTTTTTGCCTTATCTTTAATTTTCCAAACTCACCAAGAAACAGAGAATAAAGCCTCCAGTTTTTGTGCTATCGCCAAAAATGTGATTCAATGTCGTATTGATTTTTTGTGGTATTTCTCAACCGCTACATATGGCGAACCAAATTTTTTTTGCAAAATTCCGGGACTTCATTTTACGATTTTGTGGATTACTTTATAACATTATTTTGCAATAAAATGACTATTAATGTGGTGTAACGCATGAACCCTATCTTTTTTCCATGATTTGCAGGTTCTTCTTGATTTGGCGGCAACGGCTATGTGGTGTGTGAATACACTACAATAAATTACATTCCTTTGATATTGTTCTTGAAATTTTGAGGGTTAATATAAGAAATTAATTAACGATTTTAATCATAAAATAAGAGGCAAAATATTTAATTTATTAAAGATAAAATCATAATTAATATAAATCAATCTAAATGATTTAAAGGAGAATTTTCAATTTAAAAACTAATTCATAAAATTTTTTAATTTAAGAAATCAAAAGTAATTTAGAAAAATTTAATAAGTCAACAGTAATTTAGTGAAAAAAATTAGTTCTTGGGTTTCTATTTGAATAAAAAGTTGATGGAATGTATATTTTAGATTGAAAAATATTTAATAGTTCAGGCATATATAAAAATATTTTTAAAGAGTTTTTAATAATTCTTTTTTATATTTACTTAACAAATATTTTTTCATTATTAATATATATTTTAAAAATACAAAGTATTTGGAATGTGAGAAAATAAAAAAAAAGAGAAAAAAATAATAAATAATTTAATTGTTATGAATCAACAAACTAAAAGGATAAATAAGATATTTGATTTAAAAAGAGATAATTATTTTATTTTTTATTTTGTTTATTAAAATAAATTGCCACTTGACATTAAATAAAGACTTACATGATAATAGAAAAAAATAAAACGGTTAGAACCGTATAAACCCTCTAATTCTCCATTTTCGGACGAAAGAGCGCGAAATTCTTTTTCGGAGGACTGATTGGTATCCCCTGGCAATATA